>CAEGAD010074538.1:0-143129 GCA_903067055.1 Poeciliopsis paucimaculata | reverse complement strand
TGAGCAAAACTGTGCTCTTACCCTGCTAATTGGACCTTCACACTCTGCTCTTACTGGTGCAATGTGCAATTAATGAAAATTGGCCACCAGGCTGGTTCAATTTAGCCATGAAACCTCCTACACTAAAATGAGAGGTGTTTCAGTTTCATTGTCCAACCCCTGTAAATCGCTCACTATGTGATCTGAGCCTCAACCCTAACCCTAAAAAAAATAAAAAAATAAAAATTAAGTGTGAACACCAACTGATATATTGTGAGGGCTGGTCTCGTTGGTGCATTGGTTTGCCCCCCTCTGGATAATGGTTGCTCTGCAGTCATGACTTTTTATGACTGGTGAAGTTGGCACGTTTTGGCGTATTTTCAAACTACAACGTGTCAGGGTTACAGTATTTCCTGTTGGTGCCAAAGAAAGGTCAGATTTCAGGTCAAAGGTTGTTCCAGCCTTTTCCTCAGTCAGTGGTGAAGCTGTGGAAGGTTGAAGGAGAGGAGCCACCATCACGCAGCAGAAACAATGCAGTTCCCAGGTACAGCTTTCTGTTTAAAGTTACTAATTTTATTGCAAGCAGTTCAAAACCTGAGAGCTGCAACAAAAATATTAAAACGAGTTAACGGCTCACTAAAACCGAAAATAAGCATCACAAATTATTCTTAACTTTCTCAGAGAAGAAGTCAGACTGGCAGAAGCACATATGATCCATCTCCTAAACATGTTACACACAGCAATTTACAAGAAATCTGGACTTGAAACAAAAAAAAACTGGCTTATTTTTAACATTTTCTTCACTGACTGTTTGTTAAAGAGCACTTGGGGTAGTTTTCTCCCGGTGGGACGGCTTTGTCCTTCGGCCTCACAGGTTCGCTCAACGACCACAGCTGATAAAACACAGTAATCGTGCCGTGTCTCTCCTCCGGCCGCAGAAACTGAGGCGGATCCAAAGTCGCAGGAGAGAAATCAGAATGTTCTTTCAAGAGGGTGTGAGCAAATATAGGATCTGTTCTCCAAAACCGCCTGGGCGATCTTCTTGATGCTGGCGTCGTTGTTTTCTGGAGAATCTGGGGAGGAGAAACACATTTGTTTAACTATCATCTGTCTGGACTGTGGTGCAGAGTAACAAGCCTTGTAAAAATATCTCTATCCTTTGAACATTTTGATATTTTGTCACATTCCTTTGTGTAAAAAGACACAAAGTCGAAGTGAAATGAATGATGGTTTTTGAGGAAAACAACCGGGGAAGGAACCAAGAGGACCATGCCAAGTTCCCAGGACAAATATTAGCTCAGCGCACAAAGCTAACCTGTGGCTAACAGAAAGCTCTTGTGGAAAGAAGTTCAGAAAAAAACCCCAAAAAACTCTGTTTGCACTGTAACTAAGCTTTTTGGGAAACATCCTAGGGATTAAGGAACGCAGTGAAGTTCAGTTTACGATCGAGATCGATGAAAAGATTTTTGATCTAAACTCAAAATTTTATTTATTTTTATCATAATTCACTGGAGAAGTGAATGTTGCAAGTCAAATGAGTCAATGCTGTTTCTTTAGATAGGCAATATTTTCATTTAAATAACAAACTGAACTAAATAGACAACCGCATCGCTGGGAATCGCTGTGAAGACTTATTTGATGTGAACTGGTGCTATATGAATTTTTTTTTTTTTTTGTTTCTGACGTCCTCCATCAATCTGAACGCTGATGCTGTGGTTCTGAAAGAAGCACTCTTATGTTATTCATTTTGTCGCTATATTTATCCATTTTTCAGACACCTTTGATTCCTTTTTGGTGTTATTTATGGCGAAGCTCTGCATCTCATTTCCCATTTGTCCTGAGCCAGTAAATACAGGTGAACTAGAATTAAATGATTTCACTTAAATAATGAGCTCCATCTATTCGGTAAGCTGAAAGTAAAATAAAATCTCACAGTTTCCTGTTCCGCACTGGCAGGGTACAGTCAACTGCCTCAGGGTTTTGATGATGATCTGCAGGAAGAATCTGTGCTCCTTTCAAAAATGTATTGTTTTTGTGTTGAATAAAAAAAGTGAAGTTTGAATAAAATATCACACGAAAGTAAAAATGCCTGCTTTTTTCCCCCAAACAGAAGACCTTCCTAATTTTTATGCGTCTATCAGACTTTTCAGGAAAATAAAAAATAAAAAAAATTTAAAAAAAATCACTAAATGGACCAGGATTTATTAACATAAAACAATCAGATTTGCAAAGTTGAGCAAAGAAATATGAGAGCCGACCATCCCGTCACCACAGCACAGAGGCTTCTACTTACGTTTCTGCAGCTGAACCATGGAGTAATTATTCTTGAAGAAGGTATCGTTGCAGAATGTGTTGGCGAGCAGAACCTGGAAGCAGCAACCATATCACAGCAGGATTAATAAATAACAATATGTTTACACAAGAATTCACAGACTTTGCTTCACACTCTGTTAATCCAATTAAAGCCTCAAGTCTTCCTGAATATGACGCCACAAGCTTAACACACGCCTCTGTTGGCAGTTCTTCTCCATCTGAACCAGACCGGATGGGAGACGACTGGGCAGCCAGTTTCAAATCCCTCCAGAACGAAGTAAAATGTGGGAAATGCTTCAGATACGTCGACGTTATACCGCAGTGGTGAAATTTCACACCGAACGAGACGAATCCAACTTTGAAAGGAGGAAAAATGAACTCTGCTCTGCTGGAAATGCAGCAGGTCAGATCTTAGTTTTCAATGAGAATCAATTTTTTGATTCTTTTGGCAAATGAAATTTTCCAGCTGAACAAATGAACTTGAATTAAAGTTTCTGGGGGTTGAGAGCACCTTAGATTGTTTTTTTTTTTGTTTTGTTTTTTTTTTTTTTAATGAAAGCCATCAGATCGGCTGGTCAGACGTTGACTGCTTGTACGGTCTGCGCGGAGCCCTGTTGTAACGGCTCTTGGCCAACACACACCTCGTGGTCGTGATTCCTGAGGCCGATGCTGATGGAGCGGCTGGCTCTGGACAGGACGGCCGTCATGGCGTAGAGGTTGATCAGGATGTCCGCCACCCTCTTCAGGACGAGCTGTTCGTCCACGATGCTCTGAAATCGGGTTTAAAAAGAAACGGAGCAATATGAAGCCTTGAGTCTTTAAAAATGACGAGTACAGAGGGAGCAAAACAAAAATGACTATCACAAATGTGTAATCTTAACATAACAGAGCCATGCGCAAAATGTTCAGAAGAGAGAGGGACGCAGAGAAATGAAAAGGTTTTGTAGAGATAAAATAATAGAGATAAAACAGTTTTGTGAAAAGATAAAACGATCTAGATTCAAAGGATGTCGGGTTAGACTGTAACCCAAAAATACTTTACCAAATTTGAGCACTTACTTGTTGATATTCAGAATTCAAAAATACTTTATTGATCCCAAAGGGAAATTAGTTAAACAGAAAAATATTATGCAGAATCCAAACCAAGAACAAAAACAAAGCTATTCTTGAATAAAGTAAAACAAAATCTCAAAGAAAATACAGAGCTACTCCAACATGCTGCCACCCTGCACAGCTCAGTTATATGTGTCTGTTACAAAAGACTGATTGGATTTTCTCTAAGGGAACAACAGGACCAAATACCAAGCGCCCGTCTGTTCATCTATTTAGCGAAATTAGAAAATCAAAATACCTTTCCATATCTGAACAGAAGGCTCTCCACTGTCGTCCCGAAAAGGCTCACATTCTGCTCCAGTTTCTTAGCGCTTTCCTTTCAGACAGGAACAGAAAGTCACAGAGGTGCCGGGAAAAAAAACACCTGGACGAAGACGAGAAAAGAAAAGAAATCCTGCTGAGGTTGAAGCAGCTGCTCACCTCCAGGCTGGGATGAACCACCCCGTCCTTCCCCGTCAGGCCGAGGTCCACCGACGCTCCCAGTGACGTCCTCAGCTTCTTCCCAGCCATGCTCATGGCCGCGAATACATTTCCTTTCTTCATCTCCCTGCGAGGGGAGAAAAACCCCCAAAACAAAAACGCCACTAAGACACAGTGCCTAGAAAAAGTATTCACCGACTTACTACAAACTACCAAAACTCACCTGTTTCCTCTGACGTACGAGTTCATTTAGTGATTAGAAACACCAGGAGAATCGAAGCCGATGCTATTTTTATGGTTTTAATATGTCGTTTAAACAAATTTAAGCATCCTTACTTTACAAGTCGGCCCAAAATTAACAATATCACTGGCAGAGGTGGATGAAAATGTATTTGTATTCAACCAAAAGTCTTGTTTGTGACAAGAAATGAGATATATATGAAACTGTATGTGAATTGGCCCTGATCATTTGTTTTAATTTGTATTTTTCCTGGTTTTTACTTTTTGTCTGTTCCAAGTAAGTTAACATAAATAAATATATTACCAGATTTCTGTTCAGGGATATTTCGTCTCATTTCAGCATAATTTGAAAAATTCAAATTACATCTCAAGGCGAAATGGCATGTCAAAAAAAATTATATTCCCGTCAATAACAAGTGGAAAACTCCACCAACATAAAAAAAAAAAAAAAAGACTTTAATCAAATGAGGGGTGTGAATAACTTTAACCAAGCTGTGGCGTTTCATACGTACTTGATTTTTCCCGTGAGCACGTTGCCGGCGTACTGCATCCCGGTGAGCGCCACGTACATCCTCAGGATTTCGTTTGTCCCCTGGACACAAACGGCGGGTTCACTGTTCCACTAAAAATGCTCAAAACTATGAAAACAGCAGCGTGTGGGAGCTTGTTCACTGTGGCAGAGAAAGATTAGGATTTTTCTGGCGCTCATTCTCTCAAATAAGACTCAAATTAGGTGAAGAAAGAAACACCAAGAAAGAAGAGCTTAAAGTTACAAAGTCACCTGCCACCTGCTGGTCACTTACAGCAATAACATGTTGTCCTCCTATAGATAATACGCTTGGCACTACTTTGTCTCTCTCATAGACCTGGTGATCGGCTAACTGTGATCTGAACTAACGGATTCGCTTCTCATCAATGTAGACGCCTGATGAACATTTTGCTCATTTTTGTTCATCAAAACCAAATGTTATAAAGTCAAGAAGGACATTTTTTTCATTTAGGGCAAGAGGTTAGCTAGTTGTCCGACAGTCATTTAAAAAAAAAAGAAAGAAGAAGAAGAAGAAGAAGAAAAGAAATCACCATCCTGTTAGCCAACACACCTCAAAGATGGGCAGGATGCGACAGTCCCTGACGTAGCGCTCAAACGGGTAGTTCTTGGTGTAGCCCAGGCCTCCGAGGACCTGCAGAGCCTCACTGCAACAAATCCAGCCTCCCTCTGAGCTGAAGACCTGCGCACAACGTTCACACTGTGACCGACGGGTTTAGTTTTTATTGGGTTTAACGTGAACGACGTCCGGCTGTCCAACCTTAACCATAGCAGCCTCTAACGAACAATCAGGGACTCCTGGTCGATCCATCATCCCCGCAGTCAGGTACGCCATACTCTCCATCACAAAGGCATTGATGGCCATCAGAGCAAACTTCTCCTGCAAAAGCAAACGAGTCGAAGAATGTCATGATGTAGGGGTGAGCAGAATAGCCAAAGATTTTACTCAAATCAAAGTGCCACCACTTCAACATATTGTTTTTTTACGCCAGTAAAACTAGAAAGTATCCATCCAAGAAGTTACTCAAATAAGAGTAAAAAAAAAAGTATTTCGCAAAAAGCACTGAGTAACAATTAATAATTAACAAAATTATTAATTGTTTAATATTAAAACATACATCAGACAGACCAAAATATGAAGTTCAGTGGAAATTTTGGAATTTCAAGAACCAAAACGACAATAACAAAAAAAAAAAAAAAAAAAAAACTAAATTCTGAAATTTTACAAAGACAACAGGTGTGTGTCTTTATTTGGTCAATTTTTGGTTAAGACATGTTTGTTCTTCGTTCCGTGTGAAGAGAATCCAGAAATTTTACTCAAGTAAGAGCAGAGATACTTCATAATAAAATTACTCAAGTAAAAGTAAAGTAAAAAGTACAGTATAATACTCCTAAAAGTACATAAAAAAAACAAAAAACATGCTCAAGTTAATGTAACTAGTTAGTGCAGTACTCTGCACCAGGAGTAGTGAAGGGAAACCTGCATGTGTCCCACCTGGATCATCCCAAATTCACTCAGGCTTCTGTCGAACTGCTTCCTGCTGACGGCGTACTCTGACGTCAACTCTAGAGAAAGAAAATTAAATAAAACCATTCACCACTTCTGTTTCTGGGAGTAGATATATGTATATATATTTTTATAATACCCATCAGTTTTTTGATCATTCCGGCACAAGAACTGCCCATACTGAACCTCCCAGAGTTCAGGATGTTCATGGCGACCTGTTGAACAAAGACAGAACTTCATTAAAACTGAAAAAAAAAAAACACACATGAATACAAGTTAGCCTGAAAACGGAGCAGAGTTTACCTTGAATCCGCCTCCTACTTCTCCAATCACGTTTTCCACAGGAACAGGAACGTTGTCAAAGGACACTTCACACGCTTCAGAACAAAGAACAATCATCATCATCGCTTAGTATCAGGGTTCTCATATAGACTCACATTAAAAGTGTATGTTTGGCCAAAAGGTAGAAACGATGTACACACACACACACATATAAAAAAAATAAGTGGATTTACAAAACCATACAAACACACACCAGCACGCAATTTTCCCGATATACCACAGCTGTACCTAAACGTTTTCACACGAGGTTCCGTATCAGGTTCTGCACTCAACACGCCCACATGAAACCATACATTTTCGACGCAAAACACCTCGGTAATACTAGTTTCGCGTCAAGTCTGTTTTTTATGAATCACACTCTTCGCGTGGACAGCGGTGCGCTCACACGTTTCAGGACCCATTCTGTGCAAACGCAAGCTTTGCGAACGAGACTCCGGGAGACGGATCCCGTCATTTTCTCTGAAACGTCAGCAGAGAAATCAGAACCATTGTGAAGACAAAAAGAAACCAATATGTGGTTTGGCTCTTTTAGCAAATAAAATATGTTTATCTGAAAGCATAGCATGCAAGTAACTACCTTGAAGTGTGTTTCAGCTTAAAGCGTCTACAGACAAGTTTTGCTCATTCGTCTATGAAAACCAGTTTGATTGGATGCACAACCTCTATTTACTTTGAGCAAAATCTCTTTTCAAATTCTTCACCTTCCAAAAGAAGAGCTGGATTACGTCAAGGTACAACCAAGACGTTTGTGGTTGTAGCGCGACAAAACGTACGGCTTTTCCGTGGCTATGAATACTTCTGCATAGCAGAGGTAATACGGCCTGAACGCCACATATTGTCAGGTATGAATGAACGGCTTACTGTAGGAACCCCTGATGCCAAGTTTGTCTTCAGGTTTGCCGCTGCTGATGCCCCCAAAAGCCTTCTCCACGATGAAGGCAGTGATCTTGTCTTTCTTCACGCCGTCGACTTCCACTTCGGTCCGAGCGAACACCGTCATGATGTCTGCGAAGCCGCCGTTCGAAATCCAAAACTGAAAACGAGAGAACCAACGAGGAACTCGAGAGCCGCTCCGCAGAAATAAGGACAATGCAGGGAGAGTTTTTCTTTTGTTCTTTTTGTAAAATTAATGCAAGTCACCTTGGAACCGTTAATCAGGAAATGTTTTCCGTCTTCAGACAGAGTCGCCCGAGTCTGAATGGAAGCGGCATCACTTCCACTGAAGGGAGAAGAAAACAAACATGAAACTGGTTGGCAGTGTGAAGCTAAGAAGACCAATAAAAATAAAAATAAAAAAAAGAGCTCATGTCTGAATATTTGGAACTAATTTTTTTTTTTTGCAAAAATTGTCTGACTGGTAACCTTGAAGTCAAAGACTTTTGTAAGTGAACAGATTTATCAACCAGATCGATTATCAGCTGATACTTAGAATTATCAGTTTCTCTGGTTTGACTTTTTCTAGGTGGATGATAGAGTAAAATGAACATTGTTCTTTTGATCTATGAACTACTCACAACATGTCTCTGAAATTCCGGAGCAAAAATCTTGTATTTATTTGCATAACACGAAAAATGGTCAAAATAACAAAAAAGATGCTTTCAAATCTCAAATAATGCAAAGGAAACAAGTTCATATTCACTTGGAAACAACAAAACTAATGTTTTAACTCAGAAAGAGTTCAGAAATCAATATTTGTCGGAATAACCAGGAGGTTTTCGATGGGGTTCAGTGCAGCAGGTTTTTCATGTTTATAAGCATAAAACAAACAAAAAAAAAAAGCTTCAGAGGAAACTCTGGACCCGGTGATGAATGAAGGAGTTGTCAGGATCTGTACCTGCCAGGTTCTGAAAGGCAGAAAGCGGCGATGTGTTCTCCTGAAGCCAGCTTGGGCAGATACTTCTTCTTCTGGGCTTCGTTCCCAGCAATCAGAATCCCCTGAAACCACACGACTCTTAGCACGCACACGTCCCACAAGTTCGACTGAGTTAAGCAGACCGAGACTCGACACAAATAAAGCGGCGTGCGACGGCTACCTTCAGACCGATGGCTTGATGCGCAGCCAGAGTGACGGCAATAGAGCCGTCCAGCGCGATGATCTCGTTCAGCCGGGCGTACATGGTGTTGGAGAGTCCGAGACCACCTGTGATCAGGAAGACGGGAGATTTTTACGAAAGAATAGGAACACATCCGGGGACGTTGAGGATTATCTGATTGCTTTTCTGCACGACTTCACTTTAGGGAAGGACCCAAAAATTGTGCTCAAGTAAGAGCAGCACTGCTTTAACGTATTTTTACGCAAGTGACAGTAAAAAGTAGCCGTCCAAAAATTGCTTGAGTGAGAGTAAAAAAAAGTATTTGGTAAAAAGAAAAAAAAAAAAAAAAAAGCCACTCACGTTTTGAGTGACTGATCAAAAATCTAAATTATTTAATATTTAAAAATTACACCATCTGAGCAACTAAAATATGAAGACAAGTATTTAAATGACAAAAAAAACAAAAACAACAAAAAAAATAAATTCCAAATCACTTTCTTGGAATATTGGTATTTTAAAGATCAAAATCACAATAATTTACATAAATACCATAATTACAAATAACCAAAATCACACAAAAGAAACATTTTTCAAAATCTTTTTTTTTTTTTTAACAACGCAGATCTTGTGATATTTTAACAAAAACCGCAGTTGTGTGTTTGTCTGTGTCTGGTGAATTTTTGGTTAAAACATGTTTGCTCTTCATTCTGTGGGTCGAGAATCCAGAAATGCTACTCAGGTCAGAGCAGCAGCACTTTATAAGAAAATGATTCAAGTAAGAGTAAAAAGTGCAGTGTAAGAAAAATACTTCTAAAAGTAAATTCTTTCTTCCAAACTAGTTGAAGAATGAGGGGGAAAGTGTGTGTTGCTGTGATCCCGCCATCTCACCGTATTCCTCAGGGATCATGATTCCAAACAAGCCCAGCTCCTTCAGCCCATTCAGAGTCTCTGCTGGGATTTTGGCTTCTCGGTCTATTTTCGCCGAATCGACTGGAATTGTGGGAGGGGGTAAAAGAAAAAAAAAAGGAAAAAAAGACGACACTTCAGAAAATAATTGAATGACCGATTGACTCCCAACACTTCAGATCCTCCTCTCTCACCTTCCTCGTTGAAGAACTTCTCCACTGGTGCAACAAACTGCTTCACCTCCTCCAGCTCGTCGTTTCCGATCTCTGGATAAGGGAAGACCTCGGCCTGGAGGAGACAAATACGACCACTCCAAATGCTGCCTCGTAAATAAAAACTGTGAATTTCAGCTGTTTAGTTGTCATCTTTTTATTCTGGTTTAAAGAGGTGGGCACAGAGCCCAGAGATTGACGTATTTTTCCTCAAGTAAAAGTAACTGAGAATGAACACTAAGACTAAAAACTGGACTACAAACATTTTAATGTGCCTCTGTGAGCCTGTTGCTTATATTTTTATTCTTTGATTGAATATAATTGAAAGTTTTTGGTTTGTTTTCTTGACCTGGTTGACTAGGAAGGTGAGCTATTGCTGATCCAGGTTCACTTTCTAAGCTTCACAGAAAGGCTGCTCAGTGTTTGGCTTCTGAAAGGGGAGTGTCAGAGTACAGAGGAGGTAAACATCGTGTCTGTCCAATACAGTCATATTGATACCAGTGGAGTTTGAACTGGCAAACTTCAGGACACGTGAAGACCTTTGTCCCGTTTCGCCTTATTAACAAGTAACACTGCTGACTGTCGTCTAAAGAAACTCCCTCCGTTACCTTGTTGATCTGACCCAGGAACAGATCCTTGGCGTAGGCCAGACTCCTCGAATGAGTCCTGATCGTCCTCCGCTGCTGAACACGCAGCGCCTGTTTCCCCAGGTGCCACGCGTGACAGACGACTCTGTTCTTTCCGCGTGGGAAAGCTCTGGATAACGCGAGGAAGCCGTTCACGTTCATTATACAAACCTAAAACAACCTTCGTGGACTCGCTTTACCGAACACCGGCGGAGTGCCCTTTCACCCGTTTCTGACGCATGTTGATGACGTTGGTATTTTCACTGGGGATGCTTTCAGTGTCCCTCGTAAAATATATGTCTAAGATGAAAATAATAGATTCTTCTTCCTCATTTATTCTTTTTTTTTTTAATTTAATTTAATTTTTTTTCTTAAAACTTAAAACCATTTCTAAAAACCGTTAGTTTTTAAAACGTAAAACTATTTCTAAGAGACATATAAAGTTTTATTAGTTTTGTTTTTGTCTGGTTGCCGAGTTGAGAGAGCGTCTAAACAAACTGATTTTAATTTTTTAATTTTTTTTTTAATTTTTTTTTTTTACCTTTTTCTTTAACAGAAAATCTGAATTTGTTAAGCACAACAACATCACTGCTGTATGAGCCTAACTTACCGAGCACAACTCCAAATGAATAAACACAACACCGTCATGCCTTAAGCACAATAATAAATGAAGGAAACACAATAACATTAACAAAACAGTGAGAAGCATTACTGATTGAAGGACAGCACTTTTTACATTTTACACACGTTTTAGTTTATATCAGATCCCTGGTTTGGAATGTTTTATTAAATATTAGTTCATGACACTATGAAACAAGGTATTGTTACAGTCATGCCTAAATGTGGGGAAGATCCAGCTCTTCTTGATGATTTTAAGATCTGTAACACTATTAAATAATGATTACAAACTCCAGACCCACATTTTCCCTAAAAGATTAAAATCCTGCACATCCCAAATTATTTCTCACAGTCTGGATTTCTAAGAGTACATGTTCACCTTATTTTGGACCTATTTTGGCTATAATCACTAAGGTTGAAAATGAAGGTTTTGAATTATTTTTAGACTTCTAAAGCCTTCGATCTGATGGAGCATGAATTTCTGTTGAAACCTTTATATCAATTTCGGTTTGGGAAAAAAAAATATATATATATATAGTTTTGTATTTGTGTCTGAAATAAATAGAAATATTTCTCACCAAACTGGAAAGTATTTCTAGGCTTATCTACCCTGCAGATACACTAGGGATACCCAATTCAGCTGTCAGATCTATTAATTGGATAAATTTAGATTTTATACGGATGCAAAAATCCCACTATATATCATGACCTTGGTAACCAGCCCATGGTAAGCTGCCACTGCCTATAGGAAGAGCTCATACAGTCATTCATAAGCGAAATAAAGAGACACTTCAGCTCTTATAGTGCATGATTTTATTGTGTTCTCAATAATCGTCACAGGACTCGTTTTACATTAACAGGGGATTTGTCTACTTCCAAACAGAGCGCCTTCCCTTCGACTTCCACGCTCGACCGGCGAGAGACGGAGCGTGGAAGTAAAGGTCAGGAGCACGAAGACCGCGTGACCTTCCTGGATCTCCTGATAACTCAGTCCTATCAGAGGCAAACAGCAGCAGCTCTGTGACTATGTGGAAGTCAGGGGGAGCAGGGATGTACTTTCAATTCACCTGTAGACATTGATAATAATTATACCTAGTTAAAAGTGTAATTTACAGAGTATGTACAAGCATTTATCATTCTTTGCTACCACAAAACAAAAAAACAAACAAACAAACAAAAAACCATACCATCCATTTCCAAACTGCTCCACGTTTAAATTACAGCAGGTTTTCACACTCAACGTGTCGCAATGTGCAAAGAGTGAACAGGAGCGGATGACACGGCAGAAATCGTCTACATGTAAACAAGCAACGGAGATGAACCAGATTGTTGTAGTCACACATGTTGATGATAGAAAACAGTAAAAAAAACAAAACAAATAATAAATTAAAACTTTAAAAAAAATGGACAGATCAAAGAAAACGTAGGCATCAACGGCACGCAGCAAAGCATCTCACACTGAATTTGGACGGGCTGCTGAGATTTGGTTTGAAACACCTTCATTAGCTGAGCTGGAGCTGAGCATGACTGAGGCTGAACCTCAGTGGGAGGTCAGCTTTGTGGTTCAGGAATCCGTTTCATTATTTTTATGCTCAGAACAATGACGGCGTATTACGGAGTCCACAGAACATGAGCGTCATGGTTTGTGTTTCAGTGTTTTCTCCTGTAAAGCAGGCAAACGATATTTTCACCAGGCTTTTTAAACTATTTATTTATTTATTTGTGGTGCGAGGCGCCGTCTTTGCCACAGCATTCAACTCTTTATTGCACGCATATATTTTTCTTACTTTATTTTTACTTTTTATTCATATAATATTTTTTGTAAACCACTGAATATAAATTATTGGACCAGTGAGGAAAACTTGAAGCTCTGATGTTTTTTGTTTGTTTGTTTGTTTGTTCACTTGAAATAGAACGAAGACCAAAAACATGCTGGAAAGTAAATTTTCAGACGTGCTTTTAAATAAGATGATTGGTCTAAAATGTGGTTTACTGTAAGGTTTAGAGCAAATTAGTTAGTGGAATGAAAAAAAAAAAAAAGAAACCGAGTAGCCGCAATGTAACCCAAAGATAAAAATAGTGAATCAGTGGCGTGATTTACATTCATCTAGAGCATGAATGGAGGCGTACCTTCACCCACACTTCAAAAACACAAAAACTTACCATGTAATTTTGGTGTAGTTTCTAGAACAAACATCTTAGATCATTTAAATAAGTCAAAGCTACAGTAGAAGTAATTCCTCAGCTTGATGTAGGAGCTTGTTTTAAGTCAATTTCTTAATATTGATTTAAAAACAAGTTCTAGGTCCATTGACAGGTTATTTGGAACATTTATTGTCATAAGTGAAATAATCTGCCAATGGAGCTAGAATGTTTTCATCAACATTAGGGAAATATTTAAATTGAAACCATCTCTCATATCTTGCTGAAAAGTCACTTTTTAGTTTAGTCTTATTTCAGGTGTGCAAAGATATTTGCGTTATAGACAAAGAAGATTTAGTGTTTTTGCAGTGAAGTAGAAGACTTGAAAACTAATGTTGAGACTTTCTCCTTCCAATTTGACTGAGCTTGAAGTAGAAAATGGGCAAAAAGATTTCAGTTTGTATGTTCAAAGATGGTGGAAAACCAGGCGCTGGACCTGCAGGGAACGGCGGCAACATTCATTCTCCACTTTGGTGATGCTCTGCTTCTTGAATGCCTTTTATAAAATCCAAATAAAACCCACCTCTTCTGTAACTCTGTCCTAATTTATGTTTTTAACTAACCGAGATAGTTTTGGGTGTCTCAGCAGGGAAGGGGGTTCACCACATCCAAATCCACGTGGAGGCCGACTTCACTACAACACCGCAGGACAAACAGAACCGTCAGGAGACACCCAACAAATAAAATCAGACAAAACAAGTAAAACAACAACAACAAAAACTCTTACATAAAAAAATGACAGACTTCCTGTGCTGATATTCGTCACTCTAGCCACTGGAAATGCTACAGAGGCATCCAGCTGTCCCGTAATATGTCTGCTGGGTGGCTGATATAAAACTGCTTTCTGAAGTGAGGAAAGCATCCAGGCGCCGTGACAGCGACTCGGCGCGGCGTCTTCGAAACGCAAACATGTAGAACCCTTCGAGGTAGCGGAGCAGCATAGAACTCAGATTTTTACTTCTTTTTTTTTTTAAACTGGTTTGACTTAAAAAGAAGAAAAGCGGAGCGGTTTACAGCCAGTGACCTGATACCAGCGCCATACTGGTTCCTAACTGCGGGCCCCTCGTGTGCAGCTCTACTGAGAGTTTAACTGAAGCCATTTACTTGGCATTAATTAGAATATTAACAGCCAATATTATTATTGTTATTATTATTATTTCTACAAAATATAATGCACAACAGACATTGAGTAAATTTCAGCTACTACCTCGATAAATCCTGTGGGTAATTGGCACATTTAGAACCGCTACCGGAGATATATCACAGTGCACTGTGAGCTACTGCTACATTAAATAGCCCCTGGCTCTGCGACGCCGTCTGGCTGCGTCGCCGTTCAGCGTTTTCTGTTAAATACATGGAGGTTAAATCCCGTTGCTTTTTATGAATTTGAGACGCACAGTGCCATACTGCACAAACACAAAATCCTACCAAGTCGTTTCAATCTAGTTTCTTGTGCAAATGACTTGAAACAAGGCAAAACTAAATTACAAGTAGCTTTTCAGGAAGATAAAGTAGCTAACTTTAAGTCCGTAATTCCTTAATATTGATGGGAAAGTACTAATTCCACTGGCAGATTATGTCACTTATAACAAGATATTTTTCCCATGTTATAAGTGAAATAATCTGCCAATGAAACTAGAACTTTTCCAAAAATATTACCAATTATAGACTTAGAGCAGTGCTTATCAATTCTAGTCCTCAGGTCCCCCTGCTCTGCATGGTTTAGATGTTCCTCTATTCCAGAACAGCTGATTCAAATGATTGCAAGACCATCAAGTGCTACAGAAGCCTGCTGATGTCCAGAATATTCAATCCAGGTGTGGCAGAAGGGAAACACCTAAAACATGCAGGGCAGGAGGCCTGAGGAACGCTGATTTACAGCAAAGCTGCTTTATCTTGCTGAAATTATACATATCAGTTAGTTTTGTCTTATTTCCAATGAACTAAGTAGGGATTTATCGGTGCCAATTTCCTTCATTTTGGGAGTTTGGTGATCGACTGATTTTTACATGTGAAGCTGATCTTATCTGGTTTGGCAAACGTCTAAGAATCAACCACTGTCCTCTTTTGCTCTTTTGACTGACAGACCAGCCCACCAAGTCATATCTGCACGTTTACAATTAACAATAGTCGCCCCACTGTTGCCAACTTAACAGCTTTCTTGCTATATTTAGCGACATTTCAGACCAAAAACTTGGTATCGGCCAAAATCAGAATCGGCAGGCTCAGCTTTCTTAAAGATTGGTAATCAGCAATTGGCCAGAAAAATGCAATCGGTACATCTCTAGTACCAAGACATTTGCTCCAGAAACGAGACCAAAAATACTTGGTAAGATATTTTGGTCTTTTGCCATGCTTGTGGTCTTTGCATGAGTCTGTCACTCCTGAAGCAGGCAGACAGAACCTGAAATGAAATTCTGGGGATGAAGGAGGGAAAGTTTGCAGAAACATAACGGCAAACAAAGTCCATGCTCGAGTCTGGATTCATCTGCAGACCAGAGACGCACAGTGTGACGATGTCATCCGGTAAAAGTCTTTACAAGCTACGGTTCGCCGTGATCCACTCACACCACTGTGCTGATGCCGCTGTGTTTGGGCTTGGTGCTGCTGCTGGGAACCTGAGACGTTGGCGTCGGCGTCGGCCCGTGGAGGTGGCCGCCGTGGGCAGAGTGGCTGCTGTGGCTGTGCTGTGGGTATGGCGGGTAGGGCGGCTGCTGGCTGTGAGACGGGGGCGCGTGGCACTGGTGTGGCGCGTGCTGCACATGGGGCGGCGGGTGGTAGTGATGGTGGTGGTGGTAAGGCGGGGGATTCTGGGTCACGTGGCAAAACGGGACGGGATGAGAATGGACAGGAACGGACGAATCCGACTCCGCTCGGGCCGCGTGGTGCAGGTTAGCCGGGTGCGGGGCGTGGGAGGCGAGGGTGGGGTGGGGGCTCTGGGGTCCCGGCGATTTCACCCGCCTGGTGCCAAACAGAGACCCGAGCAGGGAGGAGGAGCTGGGCAGGGAGTATCCGCTGTGACGGGACGCACAGTCTCGACCCGAAGGGGTTCTCCGCCGCATGTGAGGACTGCTAATGATGGAGCCCTGCAACGGAGAAAACAAAACGTCATGGAAGCATGGAAACACAGGGCAAAAACTTCTTCATAACCACACAGATGCAGGAAACATGTTGAAAAGACAACTTCCCTAATGCAACTGTGCCCTATCTATTATTGCATAAATGGAAGAGTAGAACTACCACAGTCAGCTTCCACATATGGGTCTCAAGGCAACTCTAAGGTCAGCAGAGCAGCATGACAGCATGAGTCTGAACTACAGTTAGTCTAGTCATGCAGTGAACAACCAAGCCTAATCCAACAGCATGCACAGTGCTGCAAGCAAACGACGGGAGCTGAAAAACTGAACATCACAGCACACAGAAACAATAAATCTCACACAATCTGCACACTGAGAGCGAGCAACGCAAAAGGCGGCCAGAGGCGGCTTGGCAGCAGCTGCTGGCTACTTACTTCCAGATTGCTGTCTAGTGATCCTGCACTGCTGCGTCTCCCGCGCTTTCCTGCCCAGGACACGGCACAGGACAGATAAGACATGCCTGGTTAAAACATGGAGGTGCACACGCCCCGTCTGTCCACAGCGGGGCGATGCGGACACATTCTGAGAGCCAAGCCCTGGCTGAGCGGCTGACTTTAGTGCGGGTGTTTGGGAATCTCAGGGTTGGGGACAAAACTTATTCAAACTGACGCCAGAACATGGAGTCTGCGTGAGGAAAGTGAGGGTTTGTAGCTAAGGTTTTACAAGCAGGAGACTCTCATAGCAACAGATAAGCTCCACTCAGAGAGAAATGAGGGAAGAGTTTATTCATTTTCAATATCATTTCCAAATGAGACAGAAAATAAAACACCCCAGGTTAAGATATTTTTTCGTTATAGCTTTCCCACAATGAAGCTAGAAGCATTTATTTAACTTCTCATCTTTATTTAAGCTTATAAATGGCAAAACTAGAAAGTGTGTGGTGAGTGTGTGTTCACCTTCCTGAGGTAGTACTCTACTTAACCACCTCCGCCTTCAGCTCCGGATCTTTTGGTGTACAGACTGAACATTTCACCAGCTGTTCTTTATCAAACAGCTCTGGCTCAGTCAGACAGTTTGGGGGACATCTGCTATTAAATTGTGCCCAGATTCATAGCTGAAATTCGGTTGAAACTTTGACTTGGCCATTCTAACTCACAAATATCTTTTGACCTAAACCATCCCACTGCATCTCCAGAAGGATAACCTGCGTCCCACCTGGGAGAAGTTGCCCCCCCCCCCAAATTCTTCAAATCAGACAAAATTGGTGTCAAACGTTTGTGCTGCGTTTGTGCAAGAAAATCTTTTGTTTGTGCTGCTTTGGCTTTGAAGATATTAGTGAAGGTTTAAAGGTCAACCAGCCCCCACATTTACTAAACCAAAACGACCCAAAGGACCCATGTTGTAGTGGGAGATAAGGGGATGTTGTGTTCAAGGTGACGCTTGTTATCGGCCTTTCACGTGGTGAAAAGGTTGTAAGTTTAATTTTTGTCGACCTGGTAGTTGTCTTGGTGATTGGTTGACCAATCACCAAGACATGCCTGGTTAAAACATGGAGGTGCACACAGGGCATATATATATATATATATATCTGTATAGATATGTATATATCTATACAGATATATACGTATATATCTATATGTATATATCTATATCGTTATATATATATATATATAAAAAGATATATAATTTTATATATATGGTTATATATATTTATATATCTTCAATAAAATAGAAAAGGAAGGATGTCCTTCCAGTTCAGTTATCCACTGTGTAAGAATTATAATGTGTTGTTGTCATTCTTACATGAGTAGTTTTTCCATTTATCACTACTGTGTATGAATCAATGCTATGTTGAAGCTTTTTGACCCACATTTACAGAATGTCTCTGCAGCCTGATTATCTTGCAGAAGCTGCTCGCTGTGTCTTCTCCTTCCGCGAAAGCTTGGCTGAACAATAATAAACGTCGTCTGTGGTTCTTTTTATATAGATTGAGAAAATACCCATCACACTGGTTTATGTCGTAACAAAATGCACTGAAGGTTGTGGTTCAAAAAAGAAGTAAAAACAAGTGAGCGTCATGTATTGTTTTTCAAAAACTGTACGGGGAACAGGCAACATACCTTATTTTTTATTCTCAAAAGCAGCCAAGATAAACTGAAACCAGTCGTGTCATTTTACTGGCATCCTCGCGTTTTTGTGCCGATGCTTTTCTGCAGTAAAGCATCTTCTGCTGCTGCTCGCTTTGCATGAATAACTGGGGAACTTTAATCCCTCCTTCTCGCTAAGAAGCTTGGATTGATCACAGTGACCTACAAAGCGGTATTCCTCCCTCCTGCTAGCGACGCAAACCTATTAGCGGGCGGCTTCAAGTGAAGAACACC
Organism: Poeciliopsis paucimaculata; assembly: GCA_903067055.1. NCBI lineage: Eukaryota > Metazoa > Chordata > Actinopteri > Cyprinodontiformes > Poeciliidae > Poeciliopsis > Poeciliopsis paucimaculata. The sequence continues at coordinate 124,613 of CAEGAD010074538.1, read as the reverse complement.
TGAGTGTCCCGGCAGTGGCGTCGATTTCCTTCCCTGCTTCTGTACTGGGAGTCTGACTATCCAAATCCTCCTTTTCCCAACGAAACCGGAGTGAAAAGTGTCATGCCGGCGTCCGGCTGGAGTATTTGCTTTTCTCCAAGCCCAAAAAGTAGAACAGGATGGAAGCCAGGACACTGATGCAACATTCAGACCTTACCTGCATCTGAGAGATCCCGCAGGGAGCTGCTGAGCGCGCTCCTCTTTAGGCCCTCGCCGATGGCATAACTGTCGTCCAGGCTGGCTCGGCTCACGTTTCCGTTCCCAGTTTCCTTCTTCAACCCAGAGCACTGGGACATGCTGGGCCTCACCAAACCCTTCTGCTTCTCCAGCTCAGCTGCGCAACAAACAAAACAAGCAACATCCGAGTGTCTGTCGCTTGGGCACCGCATATTCAAAACGAATGAGAATGTGAAGAGAAAGGACAGTGAAAAGGTTCTGCTTACATTCTATCCGATACTTCTCCATCTCTTGGACTTCAGCAATAGATTCTCGCAAATCGTCGGTAAACTTCTTGCGGTCCTGAGGATTGGGAGCATTGAAATTGATGAGGACCTTGATGTCTGCGCCGGGAATGGCCGAGGTCAGGCGCAGGCCATTGGAATAATCTAGAACAAGGAAGAAAAGATCTTCATATCTAGGAGTGCTTCCTATCTGGAGAACTCCTAAATATTACATTTTATATATTTAAACCGATTCATGAAGACAGAGAGGTAACTATAGCTCAAATAACTGCTGAGTGCCGTCTTTTGTGGGATGCCTCGCTGGCCGATCCCAAGTGCCACATATGAACCAGTTGCTAAAAGTAAGTAGTAAAGGCCTCTTGCTATTAAACGTTATAAGGGAATAAGCTCTTTAGTCGAGACTTTTCCAATATTCTTGAACTCAGATGTGTCAGTGAATCGTCAACTAATCATCCTCAGAGTAGATATTAAGCCAAAACTATGCATGAAAAGCCTTCTCTCTCTGTAAATATGGTCTATGCAACTCCTCAAGTGGGACAGTTTCAGCTTCACCCAGTTTAAGAAGAAAAAAAAGTAAAATAAAATATTCTGTTGACCGTCTTCTTTGCAGAAAGTCAGAATAAAACAGTTTAGTACCGGAAACAATTTGGAGCGGGAATCCAACCTGAAAACTCAGAAGCCTAAATGTGTCCTTATTTTCAGTGTTTGCATTGTGGCTAAAGTGAAACTGGGGCAGAACTGTGATTAAACATATTCAAATAAATAAAGAAAACTACTTACACTGATTCTCAAATAGCAGAACTTGCATGCTGTAGAGCGAGAAGGACTGACGAAAACTGTATGTCACAGAGTTCTTTTTCTTTTGAAATATTTTGGTAACCTAAGGAAAATAAGCAGATGCGTCTTGCTGAGACTCATTGATTCAGTCTTAGTGTTTGTGGAAGAGTGGTTTGCCACTAGTGGACGTACCACTAGCAAGTCATTAAAGAGGAAGATCTCCCTCTGGTGCAGGCCCAGCTTCTGGAGCTTGTTGGGATCAGGTACTTCAAACAACCTGCAGTAACACACCAGCCTTCGGTGGGGTAGCGACAGCACCTGCAAACGATCCGTAATCATCTCAGAGTCAAAGAGGCAATGCGATATCGCTCCAGCAGATACACATAGATCATTAGCAAAAGCCGCCCCACTGCTGCCAATTCAGCAACTTTCTCGCTATATATTTAGTGAGATTTCGGTAAATCGGTAACTGGCCAGAAAACTGCAATTGGTGCAAAACCGAGCAACAAAATAACATTTATAAAGACCAATGGGCAAAAAAAAAAAAAAAATTAGCCTGCAAAACTTCAAAGATGGAGGAGATATCTACAAAAAAAGTGGTTGTAAAAACCATTGAGCCAGACATTTTGCATATTGAAACATTTTTCATATTTTTTATTTCATTCATTCCCACTCAGTGTTGCACAACTGTTTTTCTTTTTTCTTTTCTTTTTTTTTGGTCTTTTAGATAAAATTCTAGTAAAATATGGCAAATATTCTTTGTGTAACAGGGGCAGGATGAGTCAAAGTTCAAGGGACATGAATGCTACCATCAGAATGCATCAACACATAGCAATAACACTTACACAGCCAAGACCTTGGTGTAAAGACCCGATCTGCAATTACAATGAAAACACATTTTAAGATTATTGAAATCACAGCAAACATCCTGTAATAAATTTCAGAATTTTCCCCCCATAAATAAGGCATTGTTATGGCCTTTTTGCAATTCTGCCCCTGAGAAATTCTAAAAAAAAAACCAAAAGCCCCAGAGTAGGACAGGACATTTGTCACTGTTCCTTTTCACACTTTACTGTCAAGTTTAAATGCATATTTCAGTATATCAGCATGAAGGGCTCTTCAGAACTATTAAGAAGACAATAGCTTCCCACAAAGAATAAAAGCAACCTTACCGGTTTTTTCCCAACAATCAGTTTTTCCACTTTCTGAACCTGGGACACGTGATCTTCATTAGTCCTGAGCTCTCGCTTTCGGATCCGCTCATATATCCCCACCAGCATCTCTCGGGGTATGTCCTCCCCATCATCAACACCTTTCAGAAGATGAGGAAGAGAGATTGAGAGAGGAAGAGTTAGTTTCATTTTTATGGATGCAAATGAACTGCTGATTTTAGATTAATCTTGCTTTTTGCATTTTTAGCTAGTTTATTTATTCTTAGCTGGCATATTTATTTTTAGCTAGCATATTTATTTTTACCTAGCTTATTTATTTTTAGCTAGCATATTTATTTTTAGCTAGCTTATTTATTTTTACCTAGCTTATTTATTTTTAGCTAGCATATTTATTTTTAGCTAGCTTATTTATTTTTAGCTAGCATATTTATTTTTAGCTAGCATATTTATTTTTAGCTAGCATATTTATTTTTAGCTAGCATATTTATTTTTAGCTAGCTTATTTATTTTTAGCTAGCATATTTATTTTTAGCTAGCATATTTATTTTTAGCTAGCATATTTATTTTTAGCTAGCATATTTATTTTTAGCTAGCTTATTTATTTTTAGCTAGCATATTTATTTTTAGCTAGCATATTTATTTTTAGCTAGCTTCACTGCACAGTCACATTCAGCTTGCAGAAAGAGTGCAAAGCTGTAAAATAAACAAAAGAAAACTGACCAATCAGATTTAGGTTTAGCTGATTTTTATAGTTTATAGTGAGTTGAATGTTGAAGCTGAGATGTGACAGTGAGCTGAAAACTGTGAGTGGAAGGAAAACAAAGCACCTCGGAGGTTTTTAACAAAGTCTTCCAGTTTCATCTTCCTCTCAAGCTTCACATTGGGGCTGTACATGTCGGTGTTGAGGAGGATGATGGCGAAAGCGAGGATGAAGATGGTGTCCGGGTTCCTGAACTGTCTCACCACACCGGGGTTGCAAATGCAATAGCGCTGGCTAGATATCAGAGACACAAACACACACACAGAAAGCCAAAAGGTATTTAGATAGCATTATTTGTTGTTCTGTTATCAAGAAACCACAGATACGTCACATGCATCCCAACATATGTTTGCATGAATAAAAGAAAAACAGGCTGTTTGAAAGAGCGAGACACAGTCAAACTTGATGTCCCAACAATGTTGAGTTGTTCTACTGTCAGACAAAATCTGATCTTGTTAGGATTCTAAAAAACACTTTTTATCATGTTTTTCAGCTTTTATTCACATGTAACAGTTTTTCAGCTGCTTTCCCAAGGATCCCACTTGAACTGGAGCCCATTTCTGTTATGCGCACACAGACAAAATTGTTAATGACAGAAAAACCCACAACGGTCAAATAACTCGAAACTGGCAAAAATACCAAATAAACTTACTGAAAATAAGACATTGCTTTTGAAATGTGGCTCAGCAGAATCATTTTGAAGCATAAAAGTAGTGAAACGAGTAAAATAGGAACCGGGAGATTAATAGGCAGATTGGTGTGGCATCTGCAGGCGTATGGGTGCTATGCCGGCCTGTTTTGGTGAAGATTTATTGGTCCGTCTGCATTCCCATCATGACCTATGGCCTCCAGCTCTGGACCTCTCTGCTCGGGCTGCTGCCCCCGCAACCCAAACGTTGGATTAAATGTACGTAAATAATGGATGGATGCTAGAGGTGCAAAACCATAACAATGAGGAATGTGAAGCTACCATGTGTATCCATGTTGCATACGGATACCCATGATATCATGATGCAAGTCATCATGACTTTAAACTTTGATTAAATCACACAAAAACTTCTAATATTTCCATGGAAATTACCATAATAAAAGCTGATAGTCCTGTTGCTTCCAAAAGACCAAAGACAAAATGTCACAAAGTTTGATTATTTCATTTTATGTGCTGGACTTTAACAACATGTTCAAAAAGTACCAAGGTCAAAATTACAAGCCTTATTATGATTCTTCTAATATTTGTGACATTTGTGATTAAAACTTTTTTTTTTGGTTGCTCTAATGGGATATTCTAATTTTCTGAGACACTTAATTATTATTAGTTTTTTTTTTTTGCCTGTAATCCATTCAAATTTGCACAAAAATTAAATTATTTCAATAAATCTCTATAAAATCATTGTTTCACTTTCTTAAATTTCTGGCAAGAAATATACAACTTTTATGCAAGATTAATATTTTTTGAGCTGTACTAGTAAATGACCCAACAGCCAAAAGCAGCTCTTAGGAGTATTTTTCTTTTACAACCACTTGTCACAATTGCAAAAAATAAATCTGAAGTCTGAAGTATGTCAGCCTTACCCTCGGAGAATTTGAGTTAAAATACAAAACTAACCTCCAAGTGTGTTTTCTGCACTTCAGAAATGGGGCTGAAAGCTGGTTTGCTATGTTCATATATCATAACAACTCTATTAGAATATCGTTGCGAGATTTTTAATCATCGTAGGATTCCTTACCGTAGTGTTGCTGAGCTGATCATAGAAATGAATCCGCGTCTCACAGACGTTTCTCACCTGTACGCCTCGATCAGCCGCTCCACCTTCTGTGCCTCTCCCTGAACTCTGATGTGTGCCTGGAATTTCCGGAGCCCTTCGTCCAGCTCCAGGCCTGAGAAGTCCATTTCATCCACCACACAACTGGAGAAAAGACACACAGATGAAAGAATCAATGGCAGAATCTCAATAATAGCATTATCTTCAAGTCTTTTTGTTTTTTTAATGAACCAAATAATTGACTGGTGACCAGATTCGAATGCTTTTACACATGATGGTAATGATTAGTGATCACAAACTACATATCACATTTTTCTATCACATTTGTTGTGCAACAAGAAACCACTTATTACTAAAACTCAATATGTGCAGTAGTTACCTGCAGTTGATCACGTTAAAGTGCAAAGTGAACATCGAAGTCTATGCTCTTTTTTTAAACTTTCACCAAAAACACAAAATACTTCCAATTTACCACAGCGTATCTGTGCAAATGGCAAATGAATTCTATTCTATTCCACGCCAAGTTGATGACTGTGACTCTCTAACTCAGACCTCACAAGTAAAGATAAAACAATATTCTCTGATTGACTTCTACATGTGTCAAACTGTCACCATGAGAGTTTTCTGTCCTCCATCGACTCAGTTGTAGAAGTGCTGTGTGTCAAGGAGGATTCATTCTGACTGAAGCATCCTGTCCAAGTAGCACTTTAAAGAAAAAGATCTCCAACTGAAGATCTTTTGCTTCTGCCTAAAAGGAAGCTGCGTATTCATCAGAGCATCAAACCACTTTCTTGAGTACGTTCTATTCCTGGTTATTTCACTTAAGCTGAAATAACCAGCTTAAGTGAAGCATCCTTTCACATTAATGTAACTCGGCAGCTCACCATTCGAATGATGATCTGAATTCATGCTCATGGAGGAAGACACACAGTTCTTGTGAGTTCAGTCAAAAGCATCCAGACCAACAGAAGCGGGCAAAAATGAATCGCTCACTCAAGAACATCTCGGTTGAATTGTTTCTGTCGGTTGCCAAGGAATTCGCCAATCATCTGCCGACTCAAGCCTTTCCTCTGCAGGAGGAAGTGGGCAACACCCACCGGAGTGTCTGGGACGTAGCTTCGCTCAATCAGATACTGGATCCCCTTTTCTGGCTTCCTAGAGACACCGGAAAGAGAAAAAAATATCAAGACAGACACACACACACCAAAAAGGGAGTGAGAATACAATCCAAATCTGTGATTATCCCAGTGCATTCAAAGAAGTGTGTCCACAGAAGAACAGGATTTGGAGAGCTATGGGATGGGATGAGGAGTGATTTTCTGATTGTGGTGCTGCTCCCACATGATTACGAGGAACTTAAAAACTGGCTCGGAAAGACACCAAATCCGCAATCATCTGTGATTAAGCAAAATCACCCAGACCCGAGTGAACCCCTGGACGTGAAGTGGAGCAGAATGAGAACTCAGCACAAACCGAGAATGGATATAAAAGTGGCTTATTCAGCCTTACTGCATTTTCAATGGTCTTTTTTTTACCACAAACGTAATGAACAGGAACAAATCCAGTCAGTCGTCACTTTTTATGCGGCCCTCTAGACTCTAGAGACGCCTAAATATGTTGCTAAATATTATTTTATCAATCAAATCAAAGCAGTTTTTATCCGTATGCTGCCGAGTTACATTAATGTGAAAGGATGTTCAATATTGTTTAACTATAAGAAGTACTAATCAGACGCAGGCATGCGTTTGGTTAATAGATTAATGCTTAATGTTTGGCTCTCGTGATATAGCGATATGCTAGCACATCCAATAAAGTTTTAAAAACATTATGCCAAAGCATATAATGCGCTCTATATTCGAAACACTTGGATTCTACTTCTCAATTTGCTTCAATTAAAGCTGGTTCCAAATGGGGCATACAGTGAAAACTGGCAACGCAGTCACTGGTTACAACATCACACTACAGCAAGTGTCGCTACAGCAACGGGGATTCTACAAGCTAGCTGGGTCAGTATATTCAGACTGCAAAAATGGAGCGATTTATAATCAAACAAAACCAGAAAACAGATGTGAGGCATAGCGAGGATCAGAAATTTGAAGAAGTAAACAAAAATCCACATGAAGGTGTTTTGAGGGAAAAGACGAGGATGGCACACAGGGGCCATTGTAGATAGAAAGAAAGAAGGAAAGAAAGAAGGAAAGAAAGGAGTACATTTCTGCCCAAAAGCTCAGATATTTTGAAATTGTCTAGAAGACACGTGGAAATGTCTGAACTCTAAAATTCAACAATTTGCTGAAAAAAAAATTCTAGAAAAATCTTGGAACTTTTAGCTGGAAAAGATTTATTCACAGGACGTTTGGGCCCGGTAGGTTTAACCGAAGGTATCTTGGTGCATTACCTACGCAGAACCTTCTTACTTCCCAGCACACACAAATGCAGGTACTGAACAAAATGGAGGTCCTCTCGATTTGTGAAGGACACCATGAAGAGGCAAGGGTTGTGATTAAAGTGAGTCACATTCACAATTATTTTATGAGGAATCAGGATAGTTATTTTTTTGTTTGTTTTCTTATTTAGAATACTTTTAAAAAAACAGGGTATCTCTTATTGTTTTACTGTAGTTGTGTGCACCGAGTGGCTCTAAAGTTTCATTTTTTTGAGTTCTGTTATGCTAAACGGTTTTAGTGGGGTGCACTTACTTGTTGAAGAGATTTAGGCCAATGCGGTAGTGTCTCTTGCGAATGATGTCGTTACTGAACGCTGGTGAGTCCCAGCTATTACGAGTCTCCTTGTGGTATGTCTGTTTGCTGAGCGTCTGCTCCCTCAGGCTGTCTCTGGATGAGGACTCGGAGCTGCAGTTAATGGTGTCGTTGGAGTTTGTTGTGCTGTTGATGCTGTCGTTGTCGCCATCGGAGAAATCGGACTCTGATTTGCTCTGGCGGTTGGGTGTACCGTTGATAGCCAGGTGGGCTTCCAGCTGCCGGGCACAGTGACGGGAAGGGTCTTCTTCCCGGGAAGGTCCCCGAGGTGGCAGGCCGTGATCGGTGCTTTTAGGGCTGCTCTGTTGGTTGCCGGGGCTCCTGTCATAAGCACTCTGTCTCTTTAATGAGCTGCGGTCAGACCGGTCGCTCAGTTCCACCGAGCTGTCGCTGGGGGGCTCGATGGTCAGTAGGGGTAGGTGGTCCACTCGCAGACGCTGCTCCTGGCATTCTAAGGAAGGCGTGCTGCGACAGCTGGTGTCCGTGTCCCCCTTGTCATCTTTGTGAGCAAGCGACCAGTAGTCTTGGGAGGAGTTCAGGGAACGCTGCCGCAGGTCTGACTCTGTGCTGGAGGGACGGTCTACAGACTGAGAGAGAGGCAAGGGGGGTGATAGTTCTTCTTCATCAATGTAAAGGGTCACATCACTATAAGATGCAGTCATCTCATCGAGCTTGCGGTGATCTGAAGCGCTGTGGGAGGATTCCAGCTGGCGGCTGAGCTCTCTGTCCGTATCCGGGTGGCCTCTTCCTTGCTCTAACGTGCTGTCTTCTCCGTGTAGGCTGCGGCAGTTCAGCGCGTCATCGATGGACTCGGCAAGAGATTTGACCTGCCTGGAGAAGGCGTCTTCCAGTTCTGTGACGGCATATGTGAGGTCACTCTGTGTGCTCGGTATCTTCATTTGTACACTTCTCTCCCGGCCGTGTTCCGACTGCACCAGTGCACCAATTTTGGCGCCTTCATCAGATAAAGAGACGTGCTTTCCCTCGAAGTAGGAGCTGTGGACTTTTTCAGGTCCTTCAAAGGAAAGCTGCATTCTCATATTGGACAGAACAATCCGTCTGGACATACGGTTTTCAGACATAGAACTACGGAGACGCTCAAAGTTCTTATTCATTTGGTACTGGCGGAAGGCTGTTTGGATGGTACGTGCGGCATGCCGGGTTATGAAACGCCCGCCATATTTGCGTTCTAGCATCTCCACCTGCAAACAGAAAAAGAAGGATGGTCAGTGAGCTGTAGTCTCACTCCACTGGCAATTTTAGTCAACTGTGAGTAAGCAGCAAAGGTGGGACTGAGTAATTGTATTGAAAGTCACAAGTAGGTCTTCAAACATTTCCACCAAAATCTCAAGTAAAGTCCCAAGCAAAGGCATAAGAGTTCATAGCTGAGTCAATTCAAGAGTCCAGTGTTTTTAAAAGTTATGGCATAGGGATGTTTGTGTCGGGGACGTAGACAGATGTGACCATGTTTCTTAAGAGTAAGAAAGGGGAAGTAGTTCTTGAGTTTTCCCGTTGTGTTGACAGAGTAAGTAAATACAAACTTCTCGTCAAACTGGCTGAAAGCATTAAGCTGTAAAAGTAGCTTTCATCTCGAAAACAGGCGTCTTCTGGTGGCTGGTTGTTGCTCTGGACCTCATTTAGGAGGATTACAGGAAGAGGTACCTATGTATCATTTTGCTTCCAGCTCAAAATTATATGCTACATTGTGCTTGTATATCACATAAAATGCCAATAAAATACAATGAAGACTGTGGTTGCAACGGGACAAAATGGGGAAAAGTTCAGGGGACGTCAATAGTTTCACTCAGTCAGTCTAACAATGCTGGTGATTTTAAAATGTCTAGTAAAGTTTGACCTATTTACATGTTAAACACAAAAGCAAATGGCACAATGAAGAGTCAGTGATGTAACAGTCCTAATGAGAAAAACTGAACCTTTAAATCAATAACTTGAGGCTGAGCACAAGAAGAAAATCAAGCATGAGGGGCAGCAGAAAATAAAATGACTGAAGTCACAGGAGGTCTGCAGAGTCTTGCTCAGCTCCTTCCATCGTTCCTCATTTAAAGCATTGCTGAGCAAGTCAACAGGGCCCACGTTGATGACTTGTTAGCAAACAGAGAGATTTAAGGATAAAATGAAAGGATTGGGTGATGGACGTTTAAAGTGGAGCTCAGCGTCTTTATTTTCACACAAGAACTAACTTTAAGCAAACATGACAAGTGGACAAGAAAAACCAAGCATGTCTTCCACCTCTTGACTGCTTTTTAGAGAGGCACCTATCAGCCACGGTAGGTTATGAACAGGTTGCTCTCTCCCTCCCACCTGTTTGTCCTGGAGATCTGACGAGAGCTCATAGCTCTCTGACATTGAGCGGGAGCGCTTGATGGCCTCTTCCTCTGCATGCTTGCGGAGGATGGACTGGGAGTGCTGGAGCTTGGGGCGGCGGGGTCGCGCGTGGCTCGGCAGGAAGATGTGTCCGTAGAGCTGGCTGTCCAGGTAGTCCAGGCCAGGTCTGTCGCCGTGGGTCACCGGCTTGCAACCATAGATGACGCAGGGATCCACAGATACACTCACGTCACTGCCAGGGGCGTCACCTTCCACACTGCGACACACAAGCACATTCAGATCAGACGGCTCCCTGGCCAAGACTGTTCAGTGTGCCAATGAGGAACACATGACTGATGGAGAAGTGAACTTTGGCACTAAATTCATGTCAGTGTATGAATTCATGATCATCCCACTCTCTCCTTGCAGACAGGTTCTCAATGTCAACAAACACTCAAATTATTGCAGTGTTATCATCAATCAAAACCAAAGTGACTCAAGTGTGTGTCGTCACATCCTGAATCCTAACATCCACACACATCCTGGACTCCCACAGCAGGTGATTAGATGAGCAGCAGCAATGTAGAGCAGAATGTAAAAAGCTAAATATTAACTACATCATATTTTACCTTCCTTCATGCCTTGTGCTGCTGTAATTCACTGAGGCTATAGAATATTCAGGTAGGTTCGATTTTTCTCTCTATATGAGACAAAAAAATCAGGGGACCCATCCAACTCAGCCTGTTTAGCTTTATTCACAACAAGCTGCCCTTACAGAGTCAATACATAGTTCCCACAAGTCTGAACCAGAAGTGATTTGCGCCATCTTAGTAGTAGGCAAGGGCATCGCAAAGCATAGCTGAACCATGGCTTTAACACCAACAAGAAAACACATGGACACTCTTGATCAATGTGCGAGGGAAAGATACATGAACAAAATGGCTGCTGTTGGGATCGACCCGTAAGTGATGGAGAATGGAAACATGTCAGACGATGTGAACGAGCTGCCTCCGACCTGGCATAACATGGTTCACTACTTAGCGAACATAAAGAGGCCTTTGTGGCCTGAAATCCACGGAGGCTTACAATCCATGTTTTGTAAAGGACGTACAGACTCTTCGTGTGAATAACAATGTTCTGGTGCCTGGCGAGTGAGTGCATGTAGCAACATAGGTTACAACTTTATTCATAAGCACTGCTGAAATGGTAAAAACTGACCAAAGTGCTGATCATAATATAAAAACATCAAAATAAGTCAAATGGCCACATAAAATAAGTAATTCACAACTTGACAATTAGAAGGACCTCTATGAAAAGAGACGGGATTTCAAGAACTACAGCAGATCTTTTCCTGCCAACAGTCATTACCAGCTATAAAATCTTTTTGAAGAATTTGAGTTAATAGGAGTTACAACAACATTTAATTTCTCTTTGGGATCAGTAAAGTATTTTTGAATTTAATTTGAACAGGTTAGAAGGTTGTGTTTATGATGACACAGCAGTGGGGGAGCAGATGGAACAGAATGCACATTTTATTTCATCATCTTCAGAGAATGTGAAAAAAAATCAGGAGATGAAGGAATAACAATGGGATTAGGAAACGCTGCATTCTTATTCAGTTTCTTTTTACTCCAATACCCTAAAAGAAAAGCTAGTGTCATAAACTGCCTTGAGGAATCATCTAAATAGAAAACACGAGTCTGTGTGTGATATGAGCACAAAAGCAGGTTTGTTTCTGGCCTTGGAGGTTTTTCAGAAAACATTCGCCATTTGAAATTTCTCACGTTTATTTCTTCTTCTTCTTAACTTACATCTCACCACAGTAGGCACCTAATAATTTTTTTCAAAGTCAAATCATGTCACCAATTACAGTAAGACAAATGTGTTTGTAAAGTGAGGTTTTTATGAAAGAAAAGCTCAAATTGCTAAAACACAATATGCAAAAAACAACAAAAAAGACTAGCAATAAAAGCCTCACCGTGGTAAGTTAGGTGTTCATTAGCTAGTGAGCATATATTCAGCCTCATTCACTCTGAAGGCAAGTGTAGTTGATAGTAAGCCAATTTGGAGTTAAAAATATAAAAGCTACTTTTGCAATTCAAAAATAATGAGCCTAGACTTTTACTGTAAAGGAGTTGAATGACCGCATCACTGAGCAAATTCTCTCAGACTGCACAGAGGGAAGCGAGAGCGAAGGTCAGAGCAGCTGACCAACTCAGACTTTGATCCAGTCTCATTAAATAAACATCCAAACCAGGAAATCCCATCTAAAGCACAAACAGGGGGAGCAGAAGCAGCGAAAGTCCCATTATTAGTGAATACGTCGATCAACACAGCGGCTCTTTTTCTCTCAGCCATTTATTAGTAAGGCAAAAAACGGTATTCACTCCACAGTAAAGGGATGTTCTTGGAATAATGTAGAACTAGCTCATATTCCATAGTTATTACTGCTTACATGTTAAGCGAAGTATATACCAACCAATCAAAACTCACCTCTAGAATTAATTCAGATTTTTTTTTTTAAATCTCAGGCTCAGGCTTCAATTTTGGGTGAGAGTCATTTGGGTTTTTCTGACACAGTCTCTTCCTCACCGCTGTCCACTGACTGAGGGGACAAACAGATTCTCCACCTGACTGTCCTGTCTGTCTCCATTTCTGGGATTAGGGGCTGAGTACAGAACTGGAACTGAAATCCAGAAGCATTGTCTCCGTACTGGACCGAGAGAACCTACGGATGAAGTAACTTATTCATCTCCACATCAGATGACAGCAGAGTTAAATCTGGTGAGAACAGAGCCACTCACCAGTTATCTGAGAACCGGGTCCTGTTCGAGGTAGGGTGCAGCCACCACATCCTGCCCTCGGAGCTCCAACTAAACATCCACAGACCCCTGTGTGTTTGTTAGTCCATCATTAAGCTAAATGGACATTAGCTAGACTGAACCTGCTGGGTCCTACGAAAGAACCTATACCCCTATTTCCACAATTCTTCAGCTCTCTGGCTTCCCTCCACAGACCTTTGAGGAGGGGCATTCACAGGGAAAGGGAGGCAACTTCCTCCTGAGGAAACTGGGTCATGCAGCTGCTGGAGTTCTGTTGTCCCACAAATTTGAAGGTTTTCAAATACATTGGAGGACTTAAGTATAGAAACAAATAATGCAGAAAGAGAGAGAGCCATGCTGGGGATGGGATCCTATAGTAATCAAGCTCCTGTCCTGTGAAAACAGCCAGAATTATCAGCATCATGGCTTACAACTGGGAAAGATGACCTTTTCTTGGTCCCTGGAAGGCATTTTTTCTCACTGTAAACACTTTTCTCTCAGATTTGACCTCCAGAAGGCTTTTCCGTCATGTCTGAGTCTTTCTCTGCATGGGATACATGTGTTACATGTACACGTGGCTTCTCATAAGTCTTTAGAAGAAGACCAATTTGAAAATTGGTCATCCAGACAAATGTTCAACCATGCAAGTCACACAAACTTAGAACGGCATAAGCATTCCTGGGGCGTAAGGCAGAGAATGCTGAAGATACGAGCTTTCACTTCATCTGTTTGATGGTTATGTTAATGGTGACAGAACTGGTGACAAAGGATTGTCTGAATGTAATTAAGCTCTATAAATAAAACAGTTTTACCCCACGTCCGCCATGTTTCACTGTGCCAAGACTCAGCATAACTGAAAGGATTTGTTGTGTGTATCCCTTGGATGAACTGTGATGTTTGTGGAACCTTCTATACCAACGAAAAATGATTCTGTAAGACAAACGTTATCATACAGACAGATATGGATATTAGATTTTTCTAAGGAAAATAAGATGAGCAAAGGTTCAAAAGAGAAAAACTTCTATCTTACAATCGTTGAAAGTCGTTCTTTAAGATGACAAGCAGTATAGAAGCACTGATCTCTCTGCTAACATGCTGTTTCCTTTCGTCCAAAGACGACAACTGGTGTGCCAGGCTGTTTTCAACTAGAGGACTCTACAAAAATAGCCACGTCTCCGGAGGCGATGAGCGCAGCAAGCCATCTGAACGGCTCGACTGGAACTGCTGGTATGAACTGAAGCCTCAGGTCGCAACAGCGCCTCCTGCAGTGTCTGCCTTCCCCTCAGTTCACCTGTCCACATTGAAGAACATGGTGAGGGGAGTTAGGGTGGGAAGGAATGTGAATGTGATGTTTTACAGTGTATGTTTTCCTTCAGTGATACATAAAAAATAAATAAATAAAAGAAGAATATAATTAAAATAACATGGCATCTTATTTTCATGCTAACAGACTAAACTGGGACTAATAAAACTCACCCTGCACAGAAACAACAGATTGACTCAGAACATGGTCAGGTTGCCAGAGATGTGCTGAACACCGTCAAGGGACTGCAGATGCTAGGATCTGATGTAGCGCTTTAAATTGTGACATTGTTCATTGTCCCTTTATACATGGAGTTCACTATCAATAATCGGCCACTGTCTGAAGTCAGCCGATTTGCGTATTGATTGGCTATAACTGGTGACCGGCGAATCGGAAAAGTAAGCAATGCAACCTTTTTCTGATCACTGAATGCATAATGCCAGGTCAACCCTCTCTACATTGACTCCTGGCTAGCTCAAGTTAATTTTCTTCTATCATCCACACCAGACATGCAGCTCAGAACAAAGATTTTGGAAAAGACTGTTTTGCTTCTTGACAAAAGAGCACAGAGCAAAGAGGAGGAGGAATTAGGTGGGCTGTTCAATCAGACACTTTGAATGTATTGTGAAACAGTTAAATAGCAGAGAATTGTTTTGATCCATTGACCTCTGGGTTATGGGCCCAGCACACTTCCACTGCACCACTCTGCTTTGAACACACCTGCCATACCCGGATTTGAACCGGGGTTGCTGCGGCCACAACGCAGAGTACTGAAGACTTTTTACTTGAATGTGTCGTTTGTCAATCTACAGTCCTCCGCTCTACCAACTGAGCTATCGAAGGTGGCGTGATACAGTGGTAAGAGGAGTTCACATGCCTCTACACAGCTGCCGTAGAAAGCACACGTGTTTGTGCAGTACAACATTTGCAGGGCTTCGTTGGCACAGTAGGCAGCGCGTCAGTCTCATAATCTGAAGGTTGTGAGTTCAACCCTCACACGAGGCACATGTTTTGATAAATACAATTATTATGCCACACGCTGCGAGCAGTCAGTCGTGGTCCGACACGAGGACAACGAGCTTGTTGTGGCGCGATGGGCTAGTGGCGCAATGGGTGATATGGGTGACTACTATCAGAAGACTCATGTTTGACTCCTGGCTAGCTCAAGTTAATTTCTTCTGTTGTCTTCCACTTTGGTTATCTTGGATGTGACAATCGACTCCAAAGCAGGGATTTCTGATATCAAGGCTGCTTGACTTACATGTAGGTTTTATGGTGTAAAGTTTAGCACTCTGAAATCTGAGTTCAGGTCTCAGTAGAACCTTTTGTCTCTTCCCCTGCCATCTTCAATACATTTTTTATTTCTATTATGGAACCACAAAGGGAAAAGTAGCATAGAATTTTGGCATGTTCTATTGATCACAAGTTGTTGATTGTCAATAAGGGTTCCCTGGTGTAACGGTTGCACTGTTGCCTCTGGATCCAGCCATCTCAGTGCAAGCCTCAGGAGAAGCTTCATGCTTTGAATCTCATATCTTCAGTTTTGGAACCTCAAACTGAAACACAGCAGAACAGTTCAGTTCAGGAGGAATGAGATGGGGTGGTCAATCAGACACTTTGAATGTATTGTGAAAAGGTGAGATAGCAGAGAATGGTTTCAATCCATTGACCTCTGAGTTATGGGCCCAGCATGCTTCTGCTGCACCACTCTGCTTTGAAGCCACCTGCTGTGACCCGGATTCGTACCAGGGTTGCTGCAGCCACCACGCAGAGTACTGAAGACTTTTTACTCGAATGTGTCGTTCGTCAATCTACAGTACTCCACTCTACCAACTGAGCTATCAAAGGTGGTGTGGTGCAGTGGTAAGAGGCGTTCACGTGCCTCTACACAGCTGCCTTAGAAAGCAGACGCGTTTGTTCAGTGCAATATTTGCAGAGCCTCGTTGGCACAGTAGGCAGCGCGTCAGTCTCATAATCTGAAGGTCATGAGTTCAACCCTCACACGAGGCACATGTTTTGATAAACACAATTATTATGCCACACTATGTGACCAGTCAGTCGTGGTCCGACACGATGACAAAGAGCTCCTTGCAACAAGATGGGCTAGAGACGCAATTGATAACGTGTCAGACTACAGATCAGGTTCAATTCCTGGCCAGCTCCACGAACATTTCTTCTGTCATCCACACCAGCCATGTGTCCCTGCAGAGTCCTCGGCATCATCTCCGTCCTCCTGAGAGGATTACATTGGAAACAATGTTCCGATGCAGCTAAGAAAGAAGCTGAGCTGAAAACATAATCTATGTATTTTCAGCATCAGTAGGGTTTTTAAAACTAGAAAACATGAGGACAGAGATGTATGATAATATTCTGGTTGATTTGTTTTTTGTTATTGAGTTTTTAACCTCATACTGGATGGAGAACTGCTGGCCTCTTTCTGAAGATCTTTAATGTCAACCGTGACTAAATATGAACAAGACTCTTGTTTGTTCTTTTGAGCTACACTGCCCAGGTCTAACCGCATTGTTAAAATCCCAATAAAATCCAATAAAGTTTAATACTGGAACAAAAAAAGATGTAAGAAAGATTAAGGAGTGTCAATTTTGTGAGGTACTGTAATGATCTCTTGGCCGGTGATTTGAAAAAAAATCTTCTTTTACCATGGAGATACGATTCTTCTCTCCCTCACATATGAAACTGAACTGCTTTTCATTTGTCTTATTTCTCTTTCTAATCACCTTATTTAGTGTAAAGCCTGTTTTTGTTTTTTTTCTGAGGTAAACCAGCGTGTTATTAAGGCTTTATGCTCTAGCTACACCTTTAACAACATGTGGAGGATTTTCACCTGCACTGACTCTTCTAAGCTGCAGCAGCCATAGGGTGACTCATTTCTACTGTGATGTAAAAGTGAAACTAAACATTTTTTACCACAGCATATTAGGGCCGTTGTAGAACACCAACTTTCTGCCCAAAATTTCAGGATGAATCTCAGATTTTCTAGAAAAAAAAGGAAATCTGAGTCGGATAAGTTGAAAATTTGCTAGAAAAAAGTGAAACTTTGAGATCAATCTCAGAGATGTTGTAGAAAAAGAAATTTGGAAATTTATAAGTTTGTAAAGTCAAACATTTGTTAAAAAAAAGAGATTAGTCTCAGCATGCTAGCAAATTTTCGACTTTTGTAGCTTTGAGGGTTTTTTTGGCAGAAATGTAGTACTTCTTTCTATCTAAAAGGGTACTAAAACACTGCCATACATTTTCGCTCGTGTTAAACTGCATCTCAAGTCTTCTTGTGAGTTGCTGTAGAGTACTAATAAGACAATCCCTCTGGGATTTTCATTGCCACATGTTAGGGGGCCTTGGCAGCACTTGCTGACACTATTCCCAGGATCACAGCGAGCCAAAGCTGGGCACACGCAAGGCATATAATCTGCATGGCACACAGACAGAAGCCTGATCTAAAAAAAACAGTCCATTACAGGGCAGTCACATGTAAGAGGAAGTCGGTTAAACGAGACTTTTGTAGACACAAAACCTCCAGAGATTTTGTGTCTAAACCTGGCATATAAACCTGGCTCTTGAGGAACTTAACTGGCAGGGGAGAGGGGCTTTTTATTTAATGGGAAAAAATAATAGAACACTTAAAATGATTAGTTTCTCTGATTTTACTTTTTATAGGTCGATGTCTAATTAAAATGAACATCATTCTTCTGTTATATGAACTACTGACAACTTGTCTCAGAAATTCCAAGCTAAAATTTGGTATTTATGTATCGGTACATAAAATGAGAAATGGGTCAAAATAACAAAAAAATAAATAAAAATAAAAATAAAAAATGCAGTGCTTTCAAATCTGAAATAATGCAAAGGAATCTAGTTCATATTCATTTAGAAACAACAACACTGATGTTTTAACTCGGGAAGAGTTCAGAAATCAATTGTTGGTGGAATATTGGGGTTCAGTGCAGTGGGCTCTTCATTTTATCCAGAGCTGTATGTAAGTAAACATTTGTGCAAACTTTGTAATGAAATCATCCTGTTTGTTATTTCAAAATAAACAATGATGATGTAAACGTTAGCCCGTATATGACAGAGGTCTAGGAAACGAATGTTTCCAATCTTTGAAGTCTGTTTCTTTAAAATTGCCCCAACACTAACCCAATTTAAAAAGGGTTGAAAAATGTACATTTTCGTAGCCACAGTTAGTGGTGTAAAAAATGAAAGGGACACAATATTGGCATGAAGAGGCCAGGATTTAGCAAGCATGGCTGTGAACAGTGTCTCCCAACCTGATGGGCTGTGAATGAGGTGTAAATTGTCCCCTACAGTTTATAGTGCATCAGTACATTAGTGGAGTACGTTTTCCTAGTTCCTGTTTAGTACTGGGACACAACATCACCTGCTTTTTGCTACAACAACAACAAAAAAAGAAAGAATATGATAATTGCTTGCATTTAATGGGTTGGCATGAGACAGAAGGAGGGGCCTGTGGTTTGCTGAAAAAAACAACACAGCTGTATATTTATAGTTCAAGCTTACAAAGTTATTTTTACA
Organism: Poeciliopsis paucimaculata; assembly: GCA_903067055.1. Taxonomy (NCBI): domain Eukaryota; kingdom Metazoa; phylum Chordata; class Actinopteri; order Cyprinodontiformes; family Poeciliidae; genus Poeciliopsis; species Poeciliopsis paucimaculata. The sequence continues at coordinate 105,881 of CAEGAD010074538.1, read as the reverse complement.
TTTCTTTTTTTTTTTTTTTAATTACAGCCAAGAGCAATGCAGTAAGGCATCGTCTAAATTAACACCAAATGCAAAACAATTAAAAACAAAACAAACAAAAAAAAAACTCACGTAATATTAAATATTAGCCTTCCTGTGCTTACTCAGTATATTCCGGTGCACAGCAGACCAAACCGCGTCATCAAAAAAGACAAATAAATAAATAAATGGCGACCTTCATGGTTGAAAAATATAGCAAAAGATAGACCATTTTTGAAGTAATGGTGAGTTTCTGTGCATCTCAAAGAGCAATTTATAAACAAATAGGAGAATGACAAGATTTCTGGGCCAACGTGTTCAACCAATCGTGGATCAATACGGAGTCATCACGCAGCTATACTGACATCAGCAAAAGTCGAGTCAGGATGCAGCAAATACAACAACGTGAGCCGACGGCAGCATGCGGCCAGCCTCACGTCGGCTGAGTGGCAGCCTGTGCATGGGGTGGAGACAAAAACAACAACAACAACAGTCTTGTTATGTTCCCTTTATCCTAAGGTGAGGGCACAAATGGCAGCTGCCATGACACCGCCTGCAAGACAGGAGGGGGGGGGAGAGGAGGATTGGGCTGCCAGACACCAGGCAGCAGTAAAAAGCCGCACTCGCTCTTCACTTCCTACGTGTTCGAGTGCAAAGTTCTCCGGAGATGTGCAGGAATTTTCATGACTGAAACGGGATGGAAGCAGAAGCGTGAAGGGTGGAAGGAGCAGCCCTACCTTCAGAGGAAGAGGGCGAGGGGAGCAGATTCCAGGAGGGACAGGCAGGATGGGAGGCAGCAGCTACAGAGAGGGAGGCAGCTCCTCTACCCAACTGTCCACTCCAGGTCTCTCTCTCTGTCTCTCTCTCAGCTTAACACCCACCCCTAACTCTCTCTCTCTCCCTCCCTCCCATAGCACGTGTGTGTGTGTCCAGCCAGATGCAGACTGGAGAGTCCTTGCTGCTTGCTGGCAGCGCTGCAAGGTCACGGTTATGTCTCAGCACCCAGAGAATGACACAGCACCGAAATGGGCCTGTATGCAGGATTTATTATTCAGCCCTTTTCTCCCTTACTGGGGGTTGAACCTGCTGTAACTATGGAGATGAGCCGCGTGAAATTTGGTTGCAGGAAATTCTTTGTACACCTCTCTTTCAGTAAGGCTGGTTCTGGTCGGGATGGATAAACAAAAATCAGACACCTTGATGTCTGATCACACAGCAGATCCCACTGAGGAAACCAAGCAGGTCTGCTAAAAGCTCGTCACTGAAACACTTTGGTACACAGAACTTTCTTCATTAATAATAAACATCTTTTTTTTTTTTTTAAAAAAGACCTTTTATGTTTACCTGTGTTGTCTTTAAATACTTCAATTGGTTTGGTGTTCCTAAACATTTATGTGTGGCAAACATGCAAAAGAACAGGAGATCAGGAAAGGGGGAAACACTTTTGCACGCCACTGTGGCAGAGAAATGGCCGGTGCATGAGGATTAAAAACAAACAAAAAGAAAAAGAGACAAATATTACATGTACCAGCTTCATTGCGACAGGAATACTTTATCCTTAACTTAATAGACACTACTAGTCCAAATCTTTGACAGTGGATTCTTTGAAAACATGAATGTAGTCGCTCAACAGTCCAAATTTTAAAAACCAAAGACCATAAAAGCACTTAGCTAAAATTCCTGCTGTGCTTTATGTGAATTACCTTCAAGTTAAGCTGGTGCACAAACCCCACCACATGCCTGGTGAAACGTTGGGCGATGGACTTTTCATTGGTTCTGATAAGGACCAACTTTCACTGAAATATTAGGGTTAGCATCAAACTGCTGTTGATGCTAAAGTTAGCATCTAATAATAGGACAAAGCAGTTCAACAAATGTCACTCCATAAATATCTAGAGACAGTGTCTCTAGAGACAGCATCAGGGTTTATAAAAGTAACATTTACCAGCTGATAATGATGCTAAAGTTAGCATCTTCTTCATGGCTTCCTAAAGCTAAAGGGCTCTGTCGACATTTTTTGATGACTTTGGACTGCGTTTCCCAGTCTAAAACACTTAGACAGATCAAACCTGAGCTGACCACTGACACTCAGAGACTCTTTAAGACAGTCCGAGATTCACGAAACTCTTATTTTATGGTGAAAACACAAAGAGGGAGTATTTATTATGCTTTTTGTCACCAGCAGCATTCGTGGATAAGACAAGCTTAAAACTTAGACCTAGGCTGGAACATTTTCCAGTGACAGTGGATTCTTTGAAAACATGGATGTGTGAAATGACGGGAATCCCCCCCACAAAAAAAAAAAAAAAATCAATCTTATCTTGTCCTGCTAATCGTCTTAGGAGCAGCTCCTTACACCTCCGTCAATCTGTCCTCCAGCCCACATTGCAGAAAGGCCGTTTTTTTGTTGTTGTTGTTGTTGTTTTTTTCTTTTCTGGAAGCTTAGAAACCAAAGCGAGCTGACAAGCAAGTGATGATCAAACTCAAGAGACAGAGGAGTGAAACCCAGAGCAGCACGACTGTCAGACAAAGACTTACTGTGAACCCCGGCTGGCATGGAGTAGCATTAATATCCTGAGTGAACGCCTCTATCCAACAGGGAGGAAGTCTGCCAGGGGTCGCGCCCCCTCTAGCACTGGCACTAACAGGTCTGTCACCACGGCAACTGTAACAGCAGCAAGTTTGTCTGTCCTAACACTGCAGATGTACAGTACAGAGAGAGAGAGCAAGAGAGAAATAGGGAGAGAGAGAGAAAGAGTGGATCCCACTTGTTGGGCTCCTGCCACTGAGCCTACAGGATTACTGATAATGGGATTTCCTCTAATGGCTCCCTCTGACAGGTGGCGTCCCTGTTTAACTTAAGTTGTGTGTTGGCTTAAAAAAAACCCATAACACACAGCTGAGCTTTAGAGAGTTTTTCTTTTCTGCTTGCTGGAAAATACGTCTACCTTCTCTGTTGAGCTTGATTGTCTCAGATGCTTCTGCAAACTACAGGAATGCAACAGGGCGAGGTGGGGTGTGGGGGTATTGTTTTTATAAAGACAGCTGGTCTTTGTGTTGGACAGTTTGTACAAAATGACCAAGTTTTGTAGATCTAATCAACATCCTCATGCATCCTCTTACTAGAATTAATTTTGGAGATGAGCATGTCATATTTTTGAAAACTGCTTCTTTTTTTGGTATAATAATAGAGGTTAACATACATACACACTTTTAAAACGATTGCTTTATAAGCTCAGCCTCATTTCATTTGAGAACAACAGAGCAGAAAGTTAGTGATGTAACCCGACTGCAGGGCTTTGTTGGCTCATCCTCACTCTGACAATCTACTGACTCTGGGATTTAAGCTTTCTGGGTAGTGCCGACTCTCTGCCTCGCGTGACCACAAAACAAGACGCCCAGCTTACAGACCACAACGTGATGATCACTGTCAGATCGTCACAGTGACGTGACGATCTGACAGCTTCATGTTGTAGAAACCTGCTAATCTTAGAGCTAAGAACATCATAGATCTGCATCACGACGGCTACCAATATTGAAAATCAATCGATGACAAAAGAAAACAGCCACTGACAGTCAGCATGAACCATGATTGGCTACAAATAGTTTTAATAACTAAAAAAGATGAGTTAAATAAGATTTAATTGACCTGTTACTAAACATGAGTTCGACAATATTGCATTTACTCATTTTTTTAAGCATGTCTATCTGAGAGACAAGGCTGCCACAGTTTCAACAGCAGATGTCACTAGTGAGAAATGAACCACCGAGTGATGAACCTTTGGGTGAAGCAATGGGCTGGGAAGCTTCACTGCTTCACGGGGCTTCATTTGGCCAACGCTGCCAGATGCAGTGTTAGCATCTAGACACCAAACACAAACAGCTAACTCTTCCCGCCTATTCCACCGTCTCTTTTGAGAACGTAAACTCAGCCTTGGAAAGATTTTCTTGGTGATACCGTTTTTTGGCGACGCCGCCTTTTTCGAAAGACATGCAGGTAAGCATGAACGGAGATTAGCAGAGAAATCAGCCATTGGTCCACTCAGTTGATTAGCTTGGCCCTGAATTGTGAACGACCGGTCAGAAACTCACAAAGCACTTTCTTTTTTCCATTCTAAGAACTACACACTGACACATTTTGGTGTGTTAGCTTTTGCAGCTGGAGAAAAAAAATGCAAATGTAACTATTTTTAGAATCAGTGAGGGTTTTTTCAAACTCCAGTCAGAGGAAGCCTAGAGATGAAAGAGGCTCCTTAAACATGGCTGTCTTTTCTATGATGGTTCCTCACCCAGTGGCGGTTCATACCATGCTAGAGGCTAATATTTAAGAAGACACAAATAGGTCAAATGTGAACTCTGTATTTCATCTTAGTGAAACCATGGTATTTTTCTTTTGTGTGACATCCTCTCTACTTCAAAACCTCAACGCCACAAAAATGTTTGAAGGACATAAAATTAGCATTCCAGTGATTTTAGAGCTAATAAAGAGACATCAGAATTGGCCAGAATTTGTATGTTCTCGCCAAAGCTGTGATTGCTGCTGATCTAAAAAAAAAAACAAAACATTACTTTTATCACAATAAAAGTAATGTAGTTTTATCAGCTCCTGGTGACTGCCATGTCGTTTAATCAGAAAAAGGTTTCATTCCAGGCTTTCACCGTGTCACCAATTGTTGCGACGCCACTGCTGGTGCTAAATGTGGAGAAGTGAGAACAGAGGGGCATGGACTAGCGGACTCAGAGCAAGACAACACCAGACACGCCAACACGACGATGCTAATGAGGATAAAGCAGCTTGTAACCTTTTCTCCGTAAGCCTCTGAAAGCGGGGCAGCTTGTGACATCACTGCCCAGGATCAGCCGCTGGGCCACACAACAGAGGGGGGAGATGATAACGCTGCTTACTACACAACCGGAGTGAAGAACCACGAACCCTTCTGTTTCTGTCCGCTGACGCTTCATTTGTGAAGGCTGTGTGAAAACATAAACTTCATGTGCTGTCAGCACAACTTCCTAGCTGTCCTTAAGACTGAAGCTATCTGTTTGCACCAGAAATGACTTCAGTCAAGTAGATAATCACACCTACATACCAGTAAACATTTAACAGGTGAAATGCAAGCTAGGGATTTTCATCATACACTCAATAGAATGGCTCAATATGGACACATTTTTTTTTTTTTTTTAGCCAAACAGGCCATCAAGATAGGTGTGATTAAGTGTGTTATCAGCAGCATCGAAAAGCGTCAGTGGTAACCTCTTGAGTACCAGTGTTGTGCATGCATGTGTTCATTAGTTGAGCTCACTTTGATCTGAATAATGCTGTTTTTTTAAGTGTGGAACAACAAATGAATGCAACTCATCCTGACGTACTTTAGTGGCGCTCTGATTTACACTGTGTTGTTAAGGGCAAACTTTGGATATTTCACACTGAAAGAGCTGCTGCATTTCCCCTCAGTGTGTGCTCCGGCACTGCGGGCAGCTCCTGAGCAGGGAAGGGAGCTGCTGGCTGCCCTAAGCATCACTAGAAGTCACTATATGGCATCCAGAGGTGGGCAGGGTACCCAAAAACTGTAATCAGGTAAAATTAGCACTACTTCAATATGTTTTTACTCAAGTAAAAGTAAAAAGTAGGCCTCCAAGGAATTACTCAAGATTTTAAAAAGTATTTTGTAAAAACTCTACTCAAGTACTGAGTAACTGATCACATTATCAATAATTTAATATTTAAAAGTTACATAATTAGATGGATCAAAATATAAAGTTAAGTGGAAATTTTGGTATTTTAATGATAAAACGTTAGATAGTTTATATAAGTAACAAAATCAGGCAAAAGTATTCCAAATCAGTTTCTTTCAATAAAAAAAAATTTAGGAAACTTTAATAAAAGAAACTGCAGGCGTGTGTCTGTCTGGTAAATTTTTTATTAAAACATGTTTGTTCTTCATTCAGTGGATAGAAAATCCAGAAATTTTACTCAAGTATGAGCAGTGATACTTTATAATAAAATGACTAAAGTAAAAGTAAAAAGTACAGAGTAATAAAAATACTCCTAAAAGTAATATTTCCAGGTAAATGCACTACCCAACCCTGGTAATACACCAAAAATGATATGGACAACATAATAAACTAAGCTGATCATGTTGTGTTGGTAACTGGCCACTAGAGGGCATCCTTGTTCCAGTGAACAGGCCCAATCAACTCCAGCTGCCTGATTAAAACAGCACAGGAAGAGTGGCAGGCTTTGTGCACTCATCCATCTTCTGGAAACAGCTCATATTCCATATGCTCCACATGCTCCGCCTGTGATAGAGGTATTAACAGGGCTTGTTCTCAGCCGTGGGAGCAACATATGCCTTTTTATTCTCAGTCACTTTCATCTAAATCAATTTCTCCTATAAATTTTTTTGCCCCCTTTTCTTCTCCCTCCAGTTTAAAGCTGGGCACAGTCAAAGATGTAAATGGTGGATGGTGAGGTGTGCGTCTCCATCGGCCACTCAGGGGAGCTCATTAAATCCGCCCGCAGCCCAAAGACTTGGTGTTGAGCTGGCACCACTTCTGACACCAAATCAGTACCATCAGCATTTAAGCCAGAGAGAGAGAAAGCATCCTGATAGCCTGTCACAACAACAAGGTGTCCAGATGGAAAAAATGAATAGACCCTACTGCTCTTAGCAGACAGTTCTCAGAGTGCCTGCATAGATTCACTGAACAAACCGAGGCTTTGAATTCAGAACAAAAAGCCTGAATGACGAAAGAGGCAGCAGACAGGCTGATATCGTCAGTCAAAGAAATCCAGCTGTTCTTCAGAGGAACATCTGGACTGGAGCTTCACCTGCTGAACAGCAAACCGAGCGGTGGTGAGCCATGGCATGCGAAAGACGTGTTACTCTGAAGGATGCCCGTCATGTAGCATCTACGGCGTGTTCAGAGTATCACCACAGCAACAAGCAGCAGATGTTTGTGTACAGAAGCAAAGGCGGGTTTAATGAGTGTTTGCTGTCCTGTGCAAAGAAACGTTGGCTTCACGCCGCTGTCAGGCGGCTGGGAGCAGACGGTCTGTACAGCTTGAAGGATGAAACCGGCTGCAAGCAGAAACAGACTGAGCTGTTTTAAATATTGACATGTTCCATATTCCGTCTTATGGATTGTACCACGTGAAAGTAATCATATCCTCTTTAACACTATCATGTTTTTTGTCACATTTCAACAAAAAATTCTGGATTTTTTTCCGATTTTCTGTGATGTACAAACGCAAAGTGCATAATAGGGAAGTGGAGGGAAAAAGTGCGATATGTCATGGGAATCACATGCATTTGTTCAGTGCAGTGTTTAGAGAGCCTTGTTGGCGCAGTATACAGTGTGTACAGTCTCATAATCTGAAAGTTGTGAGTTCAACACTCACAGAAGGCATGTTTTGATTAATACAATTATTTTGCCACAGTGCTATGACAAGTCAGTCGTGGTCTGACATGATCACAAGGAGCACTTTGTGTCAAAATGGGCTAGTGGTGCAATGGATAAAGTGTATGACTACAGGTCAGAAGAGTCTAGGTTCAACTCCTGGCTAGCAGAATTACTTTGCTTCTTTTGCCCACACCAGCCACGTGTCCGTGCGAGTTCCTCTGCATCATCTCCATCCTCCTGAGAGGATCACGTCATTAAAAACTTTCAGATGCAGCTCAGAACCAAGATTTTGGAAAAGACTGTTTTGCTTCTTGACAAAAGAGCACAGAGAAAAGGGGAGGAGGAATGAGATGGGCTGGTCAATCAGACACTTTGAATGTTTTGTGAAAAGGTGAGATAGCAGAGAATGGTTTTGATCCACTGACCTCTGGGTTATGGGCCCAGCATGCTTCCGCTGCTTTGAACCCACCTGCCGTGACCCAGATTTGAACTGGGTTGCTGCGGCCACAACACAAGAGTACTAACCACTAAACGATCACGGCTTTTCGCTTAACAATGTCGTCAGTCAGTCCTCACAAACCTTTCCTCTGAAGATTTAGAGACCAGAGAAAAGGAGTCCTTCGAGCCTGAGTTGGACCAGCGACCTAAGGTTGTCTACCTTTGTAATCTACAGTCCTCTGCTCTACCAACTGAGCTATCGAAAGTGGTGTGATACAGTGGTAAGAGGTGTTCACATGCCCCTCTACACAGCTGCCGTAGAAAGCACACGCGTTTGTCCAGTACATTTGCAGAGCTTTGTTGGTGCAGTAGGCAGCGCATCAGTCTCACAATCTGAAGGTTGTGAGTTCAACCCTCACATGAGGCACATTTTTTGATAAATACAATTATTTTAAAACAAGCTACGACAAGTCAGTCGTGGGCCGACACGATGACAAAGAGCTCCTTGCAACAAGATGGGCTAGAGACGTAATTGATAACGCGTCAGACTACAGATCAGGTTCCACTCCCGGCTGTCTTAAGCAACTTTTCTTATGTCGTGGACACCAGCTGCATGCCCGTGCAGAGTCCTCGGCATCATCTCAGACCTACTGAGAAGCACACTTCCACTGCGCCACTCTGCTTTGAACCCACCTGTCGTGACCTGGATTCGAACCGGGGTTGCTGCGGCCACAACAGAGACTACTAACCACTATACGATCACGGCTTATTACTTAACTGTGTTGTCAGTCAGTCCTCACAAACCTTTCCTCTGAAGATTTAGAGACCAGAGAAAAGGAGTCCTTCGAGCCGGAGTTGAAATAGCGACCTAAGGATGTCTACCTTTGTAATCTACCAAGTGAGCTATAGAAGGTGGCGTGATTCAGTAGTAAGAGGCGTTCACATGCCTCTACACAGCTGCCATAGAAAGCACACGCATTTGTTCAGAGTTTTGCAAAGCCTCGTTGGCGCAGTAGGCAGCGCGTCAGTCTCATAATCTGAAGGTCGTGAATTCAACCCTCACATGAGGCACATGTTTTGATAAACACAATTATTTTAAAACAAGCTGGGACAAGTCAGTCGTGGTCCAACACGATGACAAAGAGCTCCTTGCAACAAGCTGGACTAGAGACGTAATTGGTAACGCGTCAGACTACAGATCAGGTTCGTCTCCTGGCTCGCTCAAGCAACTTTTCTTATGTCGTGGACACCAGCTGCATGCCCGTGCAGCCCTCGGCATCATCTCAGTCCTCCTGAGACGCACGCTTCCGCTGCGCCAACCCACCTGTCGTGACCTGGATTCGAACCGGGGTTGCTGCGGCCACAACACAGACAACTAACCACTATACGATCACGGCTTATTACTTAACTGTGTCATCAGTCAGTCCTCACAAACCTTTCCTCTGAAGATTTAGAGACCAGAGAAAAGGAGTCCTTCGAGCCGGAGTTGAAATAGCGACCTAAGGATGTCTACCTTTGTAATCTACCAAGTGAGCTATTGAAGGTGGCGTGATTCAGTGGTAAGAGGCGTTCACATGCCTCTACACAGCTGCCATAGAAAGCACACGCGTTTGTTCAGAGCTTTTGCAGAGCCTCGTTGGTGCAGTAGGCAGCGCGTCAGTCTCATAATCTGAAGGTCGTGAGTTCAACCCTCACACGAGGCACATGTTTTGATAAATACAATTATTAAGCCATACTCAGTGACCAGTCAGTCGTGGTCCGACACGATGACAAAGAGCTGCTTGCAACTAGATGGGCTAGAGACGTAATTGATAACGCGTCAAACTACAGATCAGGTTCCACTCCTGGCTGTCTTAAGCAACTTTTCTTATGTCGTGGACACCAGCTGCATGCCCGTGCAGAGTCCTCGGCATCACCTCAGTCCTACTGAGACGCACACTTCCACTGCGCCACTCTGCTTTGAACCCACCTATCGTGACCTGGATTTGAACCGGGGGTGCTGCGGCGACAACACAGACTACTAACCACCATACGATCACAACTTATTACTTAACTGTGTTGTCAGTCAGTCCTCACAAACCTTTCCTCTGAAGATGTAGAGACCAGAGAAAAGGAGTCCTTTGAGCCGGAGTTGAAATAGCGACCTAAGGATGTCTACCTTTGTAATCTACCAAGTGAGCTATAGAAGGTGGCGTGATTCAGTAGTAAGAGGCGTTCACATGCCTCTACACAGCTGCCATAGAAAGCACACGCGTTTGTTCAGAGGTTTTGCAGAGCCTCGTTGGCGCAGTAGGCAGTGCGTCAGTCTCATAATCTGAAGGTCGTGAGTTCAACCCTCACACGAGGCACATATTTTGATAAATACAATTATTTTAAAACAAGCTGCGACAAGTCAGTCGTGGTCCGACACGATGACAAAGAGCTCCTTGCAACAAGCTGGACTAGAGACGCAATTGGTAGCGCGTCAGACTACAGATCAGGTTCGTCTCCTGGCTAGCTCAAGCAACTTTTCTTATGTCGTGGACACCAGCTGCATGCCTGTGCAGCCCTCGGCATCATCTCAGTCCTCCTGAGACGCACGCTTCTGCTGCGCCACTCTGCTTTGAACCCACTTGTCGTGACCTGGATTTGAACCGGGGTTGCTGCGGCCACCACGCAGAGCACTAACCACTATACGATCACGGCTTATTACTTGACTGTGTCGTCAGTCAGTGCACACAAACCTTTCCTCCGAAGATTACCATTGTAATCTACAGTCCTCCGCTGTACCAACTGAGCTATCGAAGGTGGTCTGATGCAGTGGTAAGAGGCCTTCACATGCCTCTAAACAGCTGTAGAAAGCACACTCATTTGTTCAGGGCAGCGTTTGCAGAGCCTCGTGTCGGACCACGACTGACTGGTCACAGAGTGTGGCATAATAATTGTATTTATCAAAACGTGTACCTCGTGTGAGGGTTGAACCCACGTCTTTCAGATTATGAGACTGACGTGCTGCCTGTTGCGTATTCTCTGACTCAGTGCTACTCCCATTAATTCATGTTATAACAAGTCATGAGATTTGTTACCATACTTACACAAATGAGACGTAGCAGTGACACTGTTAGAATGTCACTAGGTGACTATGTATCCAAATGTGGAGTTGCCATAACTTTCTTCAGCTCACCAGAAACAAAACTCAAGTTATTATTGTTGAAAGGTCTCTTCTGCTTCTACAATTGTAAAAACTGACCAGGATCCAAATCTGGATGCAGTGATGATCTCAGACCTGAATCTTCAGACGCATGAAGACAGTTACAAAGTTGGCCTTCAACAACTGGCAAAATGTCTTCACGGTTCTGCCTAAAGGGTCAATCAGACATCTGAAGGTGCAGCTGCTCGTGAAAATAATGTGGATTAGACGTGTTTTCAGCTTCCTCAAAACTTAAGAGCAATTCTGCTTCATGTTGTTATTTCACATGCATCCCAGTTCTCTCTCTGACAAGTTGTTTTAATGTCTAGAATGACAAAACCGAAGGCCAATGCAAAAAGTCGCCACTCCAGAGGAGACTGATAGGTAGATCACAACGATGGATAGATTTAATGACTTAGAAGCAGAACTTGCATCTTTATCAAGTCTTATTGACCGAATTAAGAATGTGGAAGATGGAGGCGCCTCCCCCAAAGGAGCTTGGATTCAGGTAGAGGATGAGGCACTTGGAGTGAAAATGATCGATATACAGTTTGATTTAATTCCCCCGGGGGACCAATAAAGTATTACTAAATTTGAATTGAACTTGATCAGCCTGCCAGCAGTTTCCTCTCTTCCCTGAGGATAAACTGGTCTACATTTTCCCCAATAACTTGACAGAAGTGATAAAGCAGTAGTAGGCTTTTGATGGTATTGAGAACCAGCTGTGAGTCGCTGGAGTGAGGTGTGACGTCTCATGTCCAATATGTCTGCACGTCACCCACATCTCCACTGACAAGACGTTCTCCTCTTGTGGACTGCAAAGGCTTGTGGCAGGAACTTTAACTGGACATAGAACCTCTGGAAGTCGGTGACACTGTTCTGTGCTTTTTGTTTATGATCATTGGTGTATTTTACCATTTATGTTTGCTGAATGTTAGTGTTTTGAGGAGCATTTGTGCAAAGTTGGTGTGGTGTTTTTAAGGCCTGTGTGACCCGGCTACCTCAGTACCCGGTACAGTATATGACTGTACTGGAGAGCGTGCAGGAAGGCTAACTTTACCAGAATGCGCTCCAGTTCAAATTAAACGACGTTACTCATTGCGTTTTGGCTGGATTTAGAGTGAGCCCAATCGGACCTCGCGTATGTCATTTACCCAGACTGCACTGCAGCATAAACAACATGGCGACGACCATGTGGCAATGTTTTATTTAAATTTATGAAAACCAAACAGCCTACAGTATTTTTACTGCCTTTTCTTTTCACATCTAGAATAAATATTTCTCAAAGATTTTTGTTGCAAATCGTGGATCCCTGTAAGACAGGAGTCATCAGATTAAAAAAAGCTTGAGTTGAGTTGCTGTCAAAGGTGGACCAACAAAGTATTAAGAGAATGTTGTAAATGCTTACATAAAACTGATTTCTTGGTTTTTCAAAGAATACATTTTTTGGAAAAGAATCGTTTTTTTTTTTCATAGTAAATTTGCAAAACACCTCAAAAAGATTTATTTATTTTTTTGTCGCATTTTCATAGTGGGGTATTTGTGTTAAGTATCTTGAGAGAAAAGATGAATTTGCAGAACGCTTTCTTTTAAAGGAAACAGATTAAAACAACGTGAGCTCGTTCCTCCAAAAGTTGCTCCTGTTGCTGCGACGTTGCTGTCACATTGCAGAAACCTGTCGCCGACAGTGAGCGGCTGAAATACGGCCGGTTTTCAATCCGAAGCACAATGAGAACACATCACAGGAGATGAGCTGCCGCAGAGTCCCACCGACAGCCATGATGTGCTTCTTGTGATCTGAGTTGTTCAGATAATTTGATATGAATTTCTAAAAGGGCATCTGTCTCTAGTGGCATTATTACTTCAGCTGAACAGTCTATCAGACAGACACTTTTATAGTTAAGCTTGAGAAATCTACACAACATTGAACCTATGGACTCACTGCCATCATCTCCATTGTCATCAATCTATTATTTTCTCTCTATTTTTCTCTCCCTAAGAAGGCCTTATCTTTTATGCTTTTTTTTTGCCAAGCTAAATAAAAGTATAATAAAACAATCATTTATTCAAAGCCAGTCGCCCATAGCTTGTTTTTTCCAGGTCTCATATACCCAAAGCACAGTCATTTCCATACAGTGGCATTAGAAGCTAATCAGACATTAAAAGGCTTTTTATTAGGGACAGAAAACACAGAGCGGTGAGTGGAGACCGCTGACAGCAGCAATACTTCCCACTAATTAACGAGTGGTCCACCACCTGCCCCTCAGTAATATCATTATCCTTCTGCTCATAAAACACGCTTGTAGGCAGCTGCTCCTGGTTTTTAATCACTTTTAAAGGTTGGTCCTGCGAGAGTTAATCAGTGGCAGTAAAATCACTCATTCAACTTACTGAGTCTTCAGTCTTGCTCGAAATGTTAACAGGAAATTTTCATTTCAACAAAAACTATTGTGCTCTTGGATTTACCTTAGTTTTTGCAATCCCGCTTCTGAGCCCTGGGTTTGTGCCCTCAACAATTTGATGGCGAGATAAATATGCAGTATAAGACCACTTTTGATTTTCTTCTTTGGCTACACTCCCTCTTTTCTGGTTAAAACTGACAATTGTGTATGAATTTTACTTTCATTTTAATATGAGGTCCATGCACCTGTCCTTCTCCATGAATATCTGTCACTGTGTTGTCAAAAAAAAAAGGTCCTAGTGTCTTTTATATTTTTCGTCAGTGTCAAGAGAATGGGCATGGGCACGAGCATCGTTTTACTTCTCAGGTTTACGGCTAAGACACTGACTGCCATGACCGCCCGTCAATGAGCTGCCCGAATACTGGAGCATCGATAATTTGAAGTTGGGTTGGATTTAAGAGTTGGAGTAATCTCTTTGTCCTACCTGAGGTCATTTAAAATAAACCAGAATATATTTTTTAGTATAATCCTCATCCTACAGTAGTAGTTGTAGGGTTTTCCCCAGTGTATTGTAAGCCTGGCTGGCCACCAGGCCTTAGTTGTGCCCCCACCAGGTTAAGTATTGCTTATTTATTTCAGTTTTTAAAATGTTTTCAGTGCATTTTTTAAGATTTTATATTTGGTGTTCAGATTTTAATCTTCCAATAAATATCAAGTGATATTTTCAAATTTCCTGCCATTTTAAACACCTTTTTAACTGAAAAACACGACGGGCCGCTGAATGACTACAGTAATAGTTGCTAAGCACCCAACCAGCAGGCTTAGCAAGGTTTTTGGGGAAAATCTTGAGCTTGTTTGACTTTGGGAGACTCACTATACCATGTCTCAAAGTCCCTCCAAATCTTGAGTCCATAGCAGAGTCTTGCTCCCATGTGCACACAATTACTACCTACTATTTCTTTGTCACTTTTCTCCAAATGTGAAAAACTCCAAATGTGTTAAAAACCTAACTTTAAAAACTCACATTGTATTATCATTGTAGGACATAGCCAAGTCTAATGTTCTCAAATTCTGTGACATGTCAAAACAGCACATGTGAGTAATAATAGGTTTTGTCACTACAATGCATAAAGAAACGGGCCACATCCATCCAAGACGCAGTGCAGGACTAAAGAGGAAAGGGCCTTTTAGTGGAAACAGTGAAATATTGTTCTGTGTAAGTAATCCTCCCTAACACATGAGAATGGTGGGGGAAGGGGTGAGTTTTACAGATTATCCGTCTATTCAGATGCTCCAGTCACCATTTGCATAATTCCATATTGCTCTTGTTTGATTAGAAATGTCTGGCAAGAACAAAGAGTGTGCTCTCTTTATCTACTCTCAACAGTAACCGTCTTCCTGGTCACAATACAAAACAAGAAACTAGCACAAACTCTTGAAAAAACAACATACCACCATTCCTATTTACTCCGACTGCAATAAAAAAAAAACTGAGTCCATACATTGAACCTATATCTACACTGTTATGTTAAACATTCATTTTGTTTCTTATGGTAGAAACATTCCTAGTTACTTGTCGGCAGTGGTCATATGGGTGGAGAAACCAGCTATGATCTAAATTCACATAAAACCAAACTAGAAATAAACCATTTCTAGTTTATTATTTTATTTTTAAAAAGCCTTGTGTTTGTACCGTACAGGCACATGTGCCTGTTCTGTGGGTGTTTTGGAGATTCCAGAGCACCAACATGTCCCACACAACCTACACTTCTCATTGATTTATTAATGACCAACAAGTCTTGCCATCATGGTGAGTGCCATCGATGTGTATCACTGAACTGGACAGCGACTATTAGCCGCTATGGCTAGTGATGTGCACCTTCAGGCGCCATTGCATGGTTGAGCATCCTGTATGCTCAACCATACAGGATGAGCATGACTCTGTCACAAAAATGGTCATAGTGACCTTATTTCTTAATCTGATTTCTATAAAATATGGCTTAATTTAAAGCCGAGGAAAATCGGCAATACTTTGATATGTAAAATGTGTATTCTCCCTCAATCTAAATCTATAAACAGTTTGGTTTCTGTCAAGATAACGATGAGGACTAAAATATATTTTTTTATATTGGACAATTTAAGATTTTATACTGGTAATTTCCACTGTAGGAGACAATTTGTTAAATACTTTATGATATAACTTATCTTATTTGACAACTATTATATCTCGACCTTCCACAAACAAGAGTCATTTAGTCCAGGTTTTGTCATTTGGTGAACTTTCAAAAAAAAAACCTTGTTATGTACTTAACACAATGCTAACAATTAATAGTAAAGCACTGCGTCCCTTTTTTAGAGTGTTCGCGTGACACGGATATTCCTGAATCAGTGCAAAGCAATGCTGACACGGGACACTACAGTAGATAGTCACATGATGTCCAATCCAGTAACAGGCCCATGAATGGTGAGCATCCACCAGCAGAAGCACAAATCGCCTCCCCTGGTACAGGTATATTTGAATCAAACTACAGACTTCTCATCCTTAAATCATCAAATAATTAAAGGATTAAAACACGGTCTGAATGTAAAATAGGCCTATGTAGGTAGAATGTCACCTATGTTGGGATCGACTCAAAACCTTCCCGAGATCAACTGATCGATTGTGGTCAACTGGTCGATCGCGATCAACGTATTGAGCACCTCTGTTGTTGAGTATTCCCAACTCTGTTGCTGATTTTGCCTAGTTGACCACAGTAAGGCTTCGGTCAGAAAGTAAACAGAAATTGATTTTTAACCGTTTACCGTTAAAAACCGTTCCACAGAGACGAACAAACAAACAGGAAGATATACAATGGAACCGTTTGGATCAAAGTGCATGTCTGTTTGAATTACCCCGTCAAAGACCAGATCTGGTTTCAGTTGAGAAACTGTGGACTTGAAAACTCGTGTTGAAAGATGTTCTCTATCCAATCTGACTGAGCTTGACTCATTTTACAAAGAACAAAGGCCAAAATGCAGATGTACGATTTTGGTAGAGACAAACTCTAAAAGCAGCCAAAGATTCTGTTACAAAGTGCTGACTCAAAAAAGGATCAATACTAATGGACACCACACTCCTCAGATTAGGTTGGGGTTTTTTTCAATATTGACTCCATTAATCATTTGACTTCCATCTGACAGTTTGGCACCGCTGTGTGTCGCTTTGGTCCATTACATTTTGGTCGGAACCTGACGCAAATCTTAAAAAAGTAAAGTGGTATGAATATTTTTGCGGATTGTTTCATATTATTATAATTTAATTGAAACATGTATGTCAGAGAGGAAATTATGACTCACTGAATACGTAAACCTCAAAAGCAGCAATGTGATCTCTGATCTCTGATCTGATCTGATGGAGCACAGACAGATCCAGATGTAAATGGGCCAACAACGCCTAGGAGCATGCGTTGCCTTGTGTTTGTGAACCGATTGATCAGAAGCACACACCTCCCTGACACATGGACCTTTGTCCTCACTTTAGCCCCTTACAGGGGGCTAGACCTGCGTTACTTATTCATCTTTATTCTAAAGTGATCACTTATATTCATGTTTACATAGAGCAAACTGAACAAACTCATAACAGTAACAACTGTGGGATTTTGTGACAAAAACAAACAAACAAAAAAACCCAGTTTTCTTTACGTAGCTCTTACCTTTTATAGAAAGCATGCAGAGGATGAAGACAGAGGAACTGCCAGTAATCCAAACAAAAATCTTTGAACTTCCACATGCTCTCTGACATTAAGAAACGCCGATCTTCAAAAGGCCCATCCTCCTTCTACAAATACAGCGGAGCCACAAAAAGAATCCCAGCTCGGACCGTCCACATGATGTGGCCCCTCCTCAGCACCATCCTGTGTATCTGAGCCACGTGGAGGCAGGTGGGCGGGGCTTTGGACCCACATTTCTCCGCTGCCTTTGTTGATGGTGAGCAGTTTCCAGAATCCGGTCGAACACTGCGTGTTTCTCTCTCTGCTGCTGCTGAGGGAACATGTGGCTCAACACCTCTGAGGACGGAACAGAGGAGGTGGCTGTCTCCACCGGCAGCCACTTCCAGCTGCTCCTATTGTCCAAGCGGACCCACTGACAAGGTCTGCCTGCGCTGCGCCTGCCCGGGACACAACAAAGACACAAAGGCCTCCCCCTATCCCCCCGGGTGGCTGTATCCATTAGACTTTATCAGATGCTGCGCAGACCTCTGCCAGGGCGACCCGCTCTGAGTCGAGATAATCGGCCGCGGCACCTTGTGCGCTTGTGCACTGGGGACACAACATGAAAAACTGCGAGAGGCACTGACTGTTTCTGTAGCATTTGCTGACTGGCTTAAGAAAGGGAGAGTGGGCCTTTTGTCATGAGGTGTGGATTAAAGAGGAGCCAAAGGCAGAGCAGCAGAGAAGATAATGAAGATTTGATGGGGAGGGGGGAACTTACAAAAAAAAAAAATGGGAACACAGGGAGCCAGAGGAGAACAAACAAAAAAGTCAAAGGAACCAGGAACAACAGGGAAATAAGGGGATTTAACAGAAGGAAAAAAGGATCTGGGCTGATTGACTAATTTCAGGTGTGAAGGTATGAAGGGAGGGTGAGAGGATGTGACACAGAGAGAGCAGACTGGGCACTAGGAAATGGATCTGACAGTAAAGCAAAACTAAACATAATGAAACTAGAGCAACTAAAATAACTAGACACAAGAAATAACATAAGTAGAATCTCTAAGAAACAACTGAACTCAAAGAAAATAGAAACAAGGCACAACAATAATGGAGCTAGAATAAAACAACTAAAACACAAAAACAACCCAAGACCCCAACAGCTTTGACGTAGAATGCAAACAGCAAAATGCCAAGCGTCTGCATTCAAAGTGCACATGTGTCAAACTTGAAGCGTCGGACACGTTTTTGACGCGTTAACACGTTCGGTGTGAAGGCACAATAAATGAGTTCTGTCTTATTTCAAGAGTACTAAGATATTTGCACTAAAATCTAGACCAAAATCACTGGGCAAGACTTTGTGTTTTTGCAGTGCAACGATTTTGTTTGTGCAGCTTTGCTGCCACTCCGGCTTGTGTTTATCCTGGAGGGATTTCTGGTACATTCTCTCCTGCGAATATTTGATCTCGTGAATCCGGGGACTGCAGGTCAGGAAAAAATAAAAAATAAATAAATAAATAAAGTATCGGAGCGTGAAAAACGTCAGACACAGGTGGTGTGTGTTGGCCTTTAGAACGCATTACTATTAAGGACGCTCCAGCAGCACATGGATCCCAACTACGCTTATTGATTGTGCTCCTCCAGCACCCAGCTGTGAGGTGAATGGAATGAGCTGGAGGAAAAAAAAGAAAGGAAAAACATTTTGCTAATGACTGCAGACTCCCATTTGGCACCTGGGGGAGGATGAGCGCTTCGCTCCAGCTGAGCTTCAGTTAAATTCAAAGGCTTTTTTAACAGGCTTGGGTCTGACCAGCATTCCCACGATCACATGTCTTAGATTTATATATATATATATATATATATATATATATATGTGTGTATAAAATGTCTATGCATTCTTCCATGTACCATCTGTACCTGCTAGTCCATGCAGGATTGCGGGGGGGCTGGTGTGTCTCTCTCTGCGGCAGTCAATGAACGAGAGGCATAGTTCAACACAGAACAGAGAACGGTGCATGGAGACAATCACACCTGAAGGCAGGTAACGTAAGATATTTGTTCTGGACTGAAGGAGAAAGTCGGAGAACCTTCATAGAACACAGGCATGTACAGGGAGAACAGGCAAACTCCATGAAGAAAGAACAAGGTGATCCGTTTGACCAAGATCCACCAACAACACCAAAAACAATGGTTGTCCTGTGTATTTGTTCAGTAAGGGCCTGGTGAATCCAGCCTGAATACTAATTAGCACGTACTCTCTTATTTATATTGTGAGTTTTTGAATGTTGCTACGGCTAACACTCACTCTCCAAAGCAAGCCGATTTTTTTTTTTTTTTTAAATCTGTGAAAGGTAATATAAGATAAACCTGACTTATCTGATCATTTTTGAAATAGAAATTCAGACGAGCCACCTTTACAGATTTTGCCATTGAAATGGATTCTTTCAGTATTAGGCTTTTTATTCCTGTTTTGATTATGGAACAATCAGAAGTTCGTGGGATTTCTTTTTGGGTTTTTTTTGGGGGGGGGGGGGGGTTTCCCCAGAGTTTCTCAAACATGTTCAACATTTGATATTATCCTCTTCCTTCCTCTACGTCTCAGCCAACATGTGGAACAAGTTGGTCAATGCTGTATCAAAATCTGGCAAAGGTTTTGAAAAAGAAAAGCTTTAAAAGCAGTTCTCAGAGAGCCTAAGATGGAAACGCATTCATCATCCAAGCTGGGACATCTCCACCCCTCCAGGAGTTCATTAAAGTCTTCACTACTTTCTCTTGACAGTGTCAGATACAAGCTTTACTTATAGTTCCTGACAGACAAAAACCAAGGATTTCTTTTTTTTCTAATTTATGTTGCTGTAGATTCATAACCAACCAGCATTTGTGTTACCAATATGCTTGCAGAGGTCAGTATATCAGACAAAACACCATTGGATGTCTGTGCTTGGATCTAAAAGCCCCATGAGTCTCCCGGACCCCCAAGGGACCCAGACCCATATAATTGTAGCTATTGTGAGGCTGAGTGGAGCCAGCTGAGCCTACAGCGTAATATTAATGTTCTCTAAGAGGAGATCCTATACTTTACATTTTCAAATGTTCATTAAATACTGTGGATCTCTCCTTCAGACTCAGATAACTGAAGTGAGCTGAAGCTCAGAAATTTTCTAGAAATTTCCTGAGTTTTTGTGGCTGACAGACAGCAAGTTTAGTTCATAACACTCCTGTACAAGTAAAAAGTGCAGTGCAGCAAAACTATTCTCATATGTACATCTTTTTCCCCCCAAATTTTCTTCAAGTAAATGTAACCATAATTGCCCACCTCTAGATACAAACCAAATTAGTAGCCTTGTTATTCTTGTTAACAAACTTACAGAGATATATTGGTCTTGATTAACTAGTCAGCTAACATTATTTGCGTCCAGCAGCATTGCTCAACTCGGTTTGTTCAGAAAAAAACAAAGAAATCTGTGTATAGTCTTTAATTCTTGCTGGAGTGTTAGTTCTGAGATAAGTAGTGGTCTCAAATGAACTGCTGCCTCGCTCTTTCACGCCTCCGGCAGGTTGAGCCCCGGTACTGTCTTTGAAGAATCACTGAGAGGCAGGGACAGATGACGCTACAAACAAGATGAAAGGTGAAACAAAATGTCAGCCGAGCCACTTTTCAGCAGATGAGAATCTGCTAACTGCGGAACCGTCCCCAGTAATCATACGTAGGGGTAAACTGGAATATGGAAAGGAGACAGGAACTAGGTCAGTGTTCTTACATCAGCTGCTGAGAGGTGGTTTGATCTTACACATAATGAAAAACCTTCTCACAGAGACAGGTTGAAAATGTCATTTGTCCAAAGTTTTTCCAGAAAGTTGTTGCTAATATTTCTGCACACAGGCCAAGATGAGAAAAATGGCCATGGTTATAGAGTTTAGATTATCATTATTTATGAAAAGCAGGTGGCATGAAACCCAACCACTTTTATCGTTTATTACAAACAAACAAAAACTTGATGGAACAAAAAAGTGAAGAAAAAACTCAAAACAAACCAACAAGAAAAAAATGACAATATAAAACAGACCCACCTACAACAGCTTTACATTTCACAAGACCCAGTTGATCCAAAACAGGCAACATGACTGTTTTGAATCAGTCATGTAAGGGGCAGAGTCCGATTCAATGCAATCATATTGTTTTATGCCAGTAGTATATTTGCCATTTACCTCCAGCACATACACACATCAAAGTCAAAAAAATGTAAAATCCGGTGAGAATATTTTGATGCAGTACATCAGTGATCTACTGTTGACCCAAAACCTTGTATTTTCCCACCTTTCTTCACTTTCCTCTCCCTCTCCAAAAGCAATTTCTGATCAAATTTAAAATACAATAACTTTGGGCTGCAACAATTAATTTACTGATTTGGGTACTTAATTATGAAAATTCCTCGAGGTAAATGATCTGCCTTGAGGCTTTGTTAAACTATTTTTTTCCGCTCTCCTTTCCCAGGGACCCGACACATTATTTCAAACTCCTACCATGCTAAAATATTTCCAGACCTCTGAAACTTTCCCCCATTTTAAGCTTTTGTCCAACATCTTTCAGCTCCATTTTATTGCTTGTTGTAACCGCAGGGCGAGTCAAGTGCAAGTCTCCTGGGATGTGTGACTGATGAGAGAGGAGTCAAGTGCACAGGCAGTGGCTGCGCTTGTTACAGTGAGATTAACTTCTTCACCTTTCTTTTCTCGCTAGGGTAAACTCACCTCCTCCCTTTATTGTTAGACGATAATAAGCAAATTAACACAAATTTGTAAGCTTACACGCCACAGAAGTCTGAACTGAACCCCAAATATCAACCAGGTGATTTGTAGGCCAGGTCGGGTTCGGACTGCAGTTCTAAGCTCTAGGAAACATCCACTACATACAGTATGTGTTTGGTTAAATGCGCCTGATTTGCAGCAGTAACGGTACGCAGAGGTGGACATAGTACCAAAACGTTGCACTCGTGTAAGAGTAGCACTGCTTCGACATATTTTTAGTCAAGTAAAAATAAAATGGAGCCGTCCAAGAGATTAGAAATTAAAAGCAAAAAGTAACTGATCAAATTAGCAATCAGTCAATGTTTAAAAATCACATTAAAATATATTGAAAATATAAAGTGAAGTGGAAATTTTCATGTTTTAAAGGACAAAAATGACAATAATTTATATAAGTAACAAAAAAAAATTAGGCAAAATCATTTTTTTTCCAAATCAGTTTCTTTCAATTAACAAAAAATAAATAAATTATGAAACTTTAACAAAAACTGTAGCTATGTGTCTGTGTGGTGAATTGTTGGTTAAAACATGTTTGTTCTTCATTCAGTGAGTCGAGAATAAGTGAAATTACTCAAGTACAAGTAAAAGTAAGTAATGTACATTTTGTTTTACAGTCATTCAAGTAAATGTAACCTAGTACCCAACTCTGACAGTATGTGAGGAAACTTTGATCTCTCATCATCCCAGATCATCCCTGATTTGAGCTCCTCTTGAAGAAACTCTGCAAGTAGATCAGCTCAATATAAACTTGCAGTGGGGCATCTAAAAGGCCTGATCCATACCGGGGCCATGCGTTGTATATTAATTAAACATTCTCTTTGTTGCGTACTATTTGTAATGACTGGCAAATGTGACAAAAGCAGCGGCGTCCTGTCAGACTCTGGGCTTTGTCCGCATCGAAGTTTAAAGCAGGAGGACAATCGGAGGCGTTTGTAGTGCCTCAAACACAGAGGCGAAGCCGGGACGTGGAGAGCAGCGGGGTTGAGGACTACATTAACATTTGGCTCATTATCGAGTCATTTTTTAAACCCTGGCACAAAGGCTGTTGACACAAGCACAGACATTCTTCAAGATGTGAAGGCGCACACCGAGCCAGGCATTAAACTTTAACCAGGCAGACTTGCTAAATATTTAAGCGGTCTGTTCATCATAGGCATGAGGCCTGACACAAGCAGTAGATTTAGCTTCATGATGGCACTCGATGGAAAACTATGCTGAAGTGTATGCATGTGCTGTGTGAGACTGCTCAGCACAAACATTTTTTTTATTTCCCCCCACCCCAATTTCAGTCAATCTGGAACGAAGTGGTGCACACTAAACTGATGGGCCGCTGTCAGGACCAGTGATGTGTTTCCTTAGGCTACGGTACATGAACGTGTAGTCTGCACACGGCTCTTCACAACCAATCACTGTCTGTCTTTGTTTCCAAGTAATGAGCAGCGATTTGAACCTAATTGGTGAGCTCTTCGTAGAAAGGATCCTCAATGCAGATTACCTCAGAGTGTTTGTTAGCCTGTTGGCCACTGCACGGCTGACATCCAGAGGTGGGCAGAAGACCCAAAGACTGTACTCAGGTAAAAGTAGCACTACAGCATATTTTTACTCAAGTAAAAGAAGCTTGTAAATCAAGATATATTTGTGTCTGCATCAAAAATACAAGTGTGGATCTTGTTCTGTGCATTTGTGAATCATGAGACAGTTTTACCTCTATACATACGGAGTGTGGAAAAACAGGCCGTGTTAACGGTCTGCGCCTGTTAACACGGAGTGAGTGAAATGAAGTAATGGGGCCACTTTATAAATAATGTGCTCTAAATATTAAGACTTTGAGTAAAATATCAAGTCTTTTGAAGCAAACAGCTTCAGGTCCCAAGTCAATGGTGTGAAGGTCAAAGTCAAGTCCGAGTCTTTGAGCATGTTTTCAAGTCAAGTCTTGATTTTAATGACTCGAGTCACGTGACTCGAGACCCCACCTCTGAAAATGACTTAAGTAAAAGCAAAAAGTACAGAGTAGTAAAAAGACTCCCAAAAGTAAATTTTTTCAAAGAAGTTATTCAAGTAGCCTGAAACTTTTGGTCACTCTTTTATTGAAGGCGTGTGCATAAGACTGACATAAAACCTGTCAGAAACATGAAGGAGTCTTCATGAATGTCTATGACTGTTGTTATGAGGAGTCATTCGGTAAATAATGACACTTTTAATGGACTTTTAATGCAAGTGTGCTTTAAAATGTCATTATTTACCACATAATGCAAAGTTAACACTTTTAGCGCAACATTTAATGCAGATTTGCATTATTTATCTGATGACACGTCATGACGGCAGTCATAAACAGTCATGAAGACCCCTTGGTGTTCCTGTCATGTTTATGACGTCATGTGGGTCTTCAAATGAAGCGTAACCACAATTTTCAAGAAACATCTTGGTATGAGAAAACAGCAGACGTGTGTTTAAAGCTTTTGAGCAGCTTTTTAGAAAGGGAGGTTAAAAAAAAAACAAAAACAAAATGAACAAGCCTGTGATGATCATGCACAGCTCCAAAAATAGCTTTGCAGGATGGTGTGACATCACCAGCCCTGTGCAAACAAAGTTGATCATTAACTCTGCGGTTTCAGCCAGGAAGCATCACATGCGGAGAAAATCACTACCGTGGACACACGGGAAAGGTTGCACTGTACGGGACCTCTCTCTGAGAGCATGGAGGTGATAAAAACACATGTGTAACGTCTCATACTACGAGTCATTGAAAACAAACATATCTGTTTTATAAATCACATGTCAAACCCAAGGCCTGGGGGCCAAATGTGACCAGCCCTTGCTTCTCATGTGGCCCTCCAGACTCCGAATTACATCAATAAGTCTCTCCAGTTTATCCCAAATATAAAAAATTCACCCAAAAGCAGCAAATCCACACATTCTTTTTCTGATTTTTACTGCAACATTTTCTCAAAACTTTGAGTCTAAGTGACAGCTGCCTCTGCCTCGCTTGATGTTACGTTATAGCACATGACCCAAACTGTCAGGACTCTGGGTTTTTGGATTGGTTTTGCTTTTCATTTTATTTAGCTTCATGTTTTAGTTCACTTTAGCCCTTCGTGGTCCTTTTAATACTAATATTTGAGGTATTTAGTGTAATTAGAATCGTCTTATTGCTCTTTATAGTGTTTCTAGGTTTATTCTTTAGGTACCTTAAGTTCTGTTCTTGTTTGTCTGAGACCATGTCAAGCCTTCTTTAATGACTATAGTTCAATTCTATTTTATCCTTCTAGTTATTTCTTATTTCAGCCTAATTTCACTGAATGCTGAAACAAACAGCTATATATCCATATTTTAACAGTTTAATGTGTTTGATCAATACAAAATAAAAATCTGTTCAACTCTCCTGTTCTAAATCCTTTCAAGCTTTTCGTTCATAACTTCGGGGTTTTTGATTTCCTCCATGCATTTTCTCACAGTTGACCCCTTAGCCGTCAAAATGTGACCTTGTGACAGGTACTCACGAGTGGCGGTGGCGTCTGGGAGACGTGTCGGAGGGGTCATCTGAGTCTGGCCTGGAGAAACAGGGGAGCAGAGAGCTTACACACAATCTGACCACATCAGATCAATTTTATTGTCCCTTACAGGTCATTTGTTTTGCGGCAATCAAAGCGCAGTCGCAAAGAGCGTAACAATGATTAGAGTAATAACCACAATATCCATAGTGTTGGATATTATGGATATTGTAGAGATAAGACCAACTCTCGACTTGGTTTTATCTCAAATTATTAATGAGATGGCAAATGAGCAGTTGTGTCTTTTTGCATTTTATCTCTGTTTATGAGAAAGCAGAATGCAGCAACTTGTAATGACAGTTAAAGATGGAGGTTTACTGCTACATGTCTCTTAATGTCAATAAGAGATGGTGGAGACGATGGAAGTTTGTCTGGTCATCGGCGGGTTGCTGGTTCGATCCGCTGTCTCTTTGTTGTTGTGTCCACGGGGAAGACACTTCAGCCGCCTTGCCTGCTGGTGGTGGTCAGAGGGCCCAGCAGGTGGCGCTGGTGCATGGCAGCCTGTCCTCTGTCAGACTGCCCCAGGATGGCTGCAGCTACTGTCCAGTAGCTTTGCAACATCAGTGTGTGTGTGGGTGTGGGTGTGTGTGTGCGTGGGCGTGTGTGTGTGTGTGTGGGCGTGTGTGTGTGTGTGGATGACTGTATGTAATGTGAAGCGATTTAGGGTCCTCTGGACTTGAACAACTGCTGCCCAAGTTTTTATCAAGCTACGTATGTGATGCTTCAAGCATTAGTAAATATTTATTTGTGTCCCAACTGGGTCGAAAATGAGCCAGTTGGCTCAGTTACTGTCATGTAAAGTAAAATATTTTACTGGACATGTAAAGTCCAGGAAAGTACTGGACTTTACTGTTGAGCGAGTCATTTCCAGTAAAGTATTTTACTGGACACACACTCAACAGCAGATCACTGTAGTGAGCGAGGGAGAGGAGATTGGTTCACTGGTCTCTATGGAAACTACTGGGTATGATGAAGGAAGGCTTCAAGGAAATGAGTCATTCTCCGTTTCTCATTCAGAGTGATGAGTTCTTCACTATGTAGTGACTGGAGACGTACAGGAACTGACCAGTTATGCTGCTCCAAAGTTTCTATTGGTTGCAATCACTTTATGACTGAAGTAGATGTGTTGTGGCAACTGATTACAGATATAAAAGTAGCTGGCCATTGTCGTGGGACGGACCGGGGAGCAGAGAGGCCATGAAAGAAAGACGAAGTTGAAAGCATGGAGTTGGAGGTATTCTAATAACAGTAATATTAATACATTTCACTTAAATAAGTATCTCGAAGTTGCGCAAAATCTTACTGCAGCTCTAAACAGCTGTATCTATCTCTGCCAACTTGCTTAAAATTGGATTTACTACATAGGTGAAAAAATGCAATACATGCTCACTGTTTGTTTTTGTCACGTTTTATTGTGACAGATGTGTTTGATGGTGTGTGTGTGGCCTACATCAGTGACAGGCTACATGCATCACTGGTTCTTGGATCTTCTTGCTTGTTGCTCTTTGGTTCAAGAATAGAGTTCTAAGTACGGTGCTTGCGGTGCAAGCATTGTGCTAGGTAAAGAGAAATGATCTGCGCTCGCTGCCAGTTGTAAATACAATTTATTTGCATGACTGCAAATAGTTAGAAAAATATATGTTTGTTTTCTTTCTGCAGGCGACAGTGTGAGCAAGTTGGAATCCCCCTAACTGGATTATTTAAGTTAAACCAGAAGTAAAAATGAATAACTATTACATCCATACATTTGTTTGCCATTCAGTGATTTGGAGGCGACGTTTGTCCAGCACCAAACCTTCATCCCGTCATTGTTGCTTCCTGAGGTATATGGCTCAAAAACTACAGTCTTTCTGTAGAACCAGCTTCCTCTTCCTCATCACTCCATCTACAGCTTCCTCCTCCAAAACTGCAGAAATCGCTCACATCTTTGCTGAAATCGCTCACAGCTTCCCCCGCTTCCGTTTACTCAACCTTAGCTGTTTACGTTTTGACTTACCCTCATGACATCACAAGATGGCGCTAGTGTTTGACACAGTTACTGCAGATTAAAACAGCAGTAACTGTAAAAGTAAAGTATTTTTTTACTTTGTAAAAAAATATTTTTTATTAAAAGCTTTTGTGTACACAGAATGAAAGCACAATAATTCACCTTTTTAAATCACGTCAGTGGTTTTATAGTCAGTCACACTTTAAGAAGTTCTGTAAAACATTTTGAAGACCCAGCAACATGGATAAAGTTTTACAAATAAGCAGAGTTAAATAGAACAAGACATTTCAATTGTTGATAATAAACGGAAAATATACTGCTCAAAAAAATAAAGGGAACACTTAAACAACACAATATAACTCCAAGTAAATCAAACTTCTGTGAAATCAAACTGTCCACTTAGGAAGCAACACTGATTGATTTTTGTGTGATTTTGTTGTCAGCACATTCAACTTTGTACAGAACAAAGTATTCAATGAGAATATTTCATCCATTCAGATCTAGGATGTGTTATTTGAGTGTTCCCTTTATTTTTTTGAGCAGTGTATTTTATGTCTGTATATTTTTCTCAAGGTTAGGGTTTTTTTTTTATTATTCATTTCTGAACCCAGCAAACTGAATTAGGCATGCATGACTAATCAGAGTGCAGTGGAGCATGAGAGCAGCAAACATGATGCTGCGTAGTGGGGAGCAATGATTAGCTGATTACAGCTGCACTAGATAATCTGGCTGATCTAGCCCATTCTTCGTACTCTGTGGCATGGACTAACCTCCACAGCAACAAGCTGAAATGTCCGTGAATGTGCCCATATTTCTGATGCCCAGAAATGCTAAAAGATCTGCTGCTGCTATATACATAGGTGGGGTATATATATGTATGCAACCCATAGAGGTCAACAACGCAGAGTCACTAACGCGAGTGAACACACGAGCAAGCGTTAAACTGGTGTGCTCCCCAGGCAACTTTCACATTTTAAAAAAGTTAAGAAAATTTGTGTAAAGCCAAGGTAGCATGTACAAATTACTACAGCAAATTATATTTCTATCAAAGCCCAACCAGCTTATGTTGGCATCCCCGGGTTGTTGAGTTGTTTTGGAGTTTGCTTTCATTCTAGGTTCGCTGTTATTTTGTTAGTTCCTTATTTTGATTAGATCAGTCTTATTCCTGTTCTTCAGTTCAGTCCTTTCTTACTGATTCCAGTTTATTTCTTGCGTTTATCTGTGCTCTCCCTCATTCCCTGTGCCACTTCTTCTCTCTTCACTCACACCTGCAATCAGTTAGCTAATCTGCCCAGGTCTTTTTTCCATCATTCAATCTCCCAGTATTTAAGCTCCTCATTGTCAGTCACTCCTTGCCGGTTTCTCTCGTCTACTCCGGTTATTTTTCCAGTCTGTTCCATGCCGTCCCTTCTTCCTGGATTTATGGTTTGTCTTCTTCTTTGGATTCCTCGTCTTCTTGTGATTTCTGTAAGTCTTTTGCTCTTCATCTTTTGTATTATATCTTTATTCTTCGTGGCATCTCAAGCCTGCGGCATTGGATCCATTAACAACGCACATCATGACAGTTTATGGTTAATGGCTTGTACTTGGGTAGCGCTTTATGAAGTTCAGAGGACCCCAAAGAGCTTCACAACAGCAAGGTGGGTGAAAAGTAATTTCCAAGGACACAACGACAAAGGCGGACATAGCGGGAATCGAACCGGCCACCCACCAAATGAGGGACGAACTCTTACAACCGTCATCCCATGTTGTGGGTAATATTTCTAAACTGAAATATTCTATTTAACGTTATTCCAAATAATAACGTTGTCATTATTTTATTTATTTTTTTCCTCATCAGAAGATTTCACATTATAAAACAACACAAAAGTAAGAGACAGTCATTAAATAGGGAGTACATATACATATAGTAGAACATTTTGGGGTTAAGCAAGCGATCTTAAAAACCATGAATAACAAGACCAGGCAGAAGAAGAATGTCAAAGTAATTGAATGTTGTCACCTCTTACCATACGGTGCGTATCCCATTTTTCCCAGAAAGCCATCCCCTTTTCTTCTTGTTAAAGAATTTAAAGGTCAAACACTCCATGCTCTGAATATTATTAACAATACCCATCCACTGTTTGATAGTAGAGGGGTCTCTGTCAAGCCATCGCTTAGTTACCGTAGTTACAGCTTTCTTACTTGCCATCATCATGATTTTTAGGATATATCTATCAGGGTTTTTTTCCATCTCACAGAATCAAAGGCTTTCGCTGCATCCAAACTAGCAATACAGCTGTTTGTTTTTTTCTTGTTCTATTGTACGGATGTTATCTTGGGTTTGCCTGCCTGAAATAAACCCAGGTTAATCTTGGTCAAAAAGGGGCAATATTTCCTCCATCCTTTTAGCCAAAACAGCAGCATATGTTTTATAATCCTGGTTCAAAACACTATTTGTTCTGTAAGACCCACTTTTTGTCAAACCCTTCCCCCCACAGAAATAGTGGCCTCTCTCCAAGATGGGGGGTAAAACAAAGTTAAAGGAATTAGCCATTGCTGACGTTAGTTGTTCCCTACATGACTTGTTCCATTTCCCCTGGAACCCATCAGGCCCTGGGGTTTCACTTGGTTTTAAAGAGGAGATAAGTGTATTTCCAGGGATGAGATTGGTTTAATTAGTTTCTCATTATGCTATCTACCCAGAGATGGGAGATCCAGCTGGTTTAGGAAGTTATTATCTGCCCCAAACATTGTGGTGTAGCTCACATAAGGCTTGAGACAATTTTTCAACTTTTTTTCTATTAATTTTAAATCAAATGTGACTTTCTTGGTAATGGGGTCTTTTATCTTATAAACAGTGGCATCTGACTGGTGTTTTCGCCTCCAGGAGCCTGGAAAACCCGCCTCCTCGATCTTCTTCTAATAAAAATCAACGTTTTGTTCCTCCTGTTCCTCACTGGATCAATTTCCTGTTTTAATTGCCTCATTTGTAAAAGTAATTGGGAGTTTCCATGTTTTGCCATGTTGCAAATTCAAAAGTTTGTTCCGCAGGTCAAAGAGTCCCTGAGCTTTTATCTTATTAGCAAAAGCTGTTTCCGATATTATAAAGCCCCTTAGGAATGCCTTGGCCACAGTGCACAACATTGCTGGGATTACATCATCATTATTCAAATATCTTTTCAGCTTCTTGTTTGAAGGCAGGATTATTATGGATACTTATATTAAGTATCCATAATGTTTTTGAATGGCTAATATCCAAAAGCAGTTTGAAATGAAGAGTGGGACGGTCTATCACTTCTAGAGTATACATTATGTCTGTAGGACAAAAATAGAACTGTCCGTGGCGGTGGGTGTAGTTTTCTCCAGGGGGCGCTATAACTCCAAAATACATGCAAATACACCAGTGTGCTTACGTGACTGAAAACAGCTGAAGTAACATAATAATGTCATGTAGTGTTCTATTTTTTTAACACAAATTTTGCTCTTCTATCTTTGTGAGAAGCAAATTTCTGAATGACTGTGACTGAAGTCAGGAATGGTTTTGACAAGATTCTTCTCCACAGAGAGCAGAGCTAATGCATCGAGACCACTGATCGAACAGCAACAATGAAAATTCACATAGGAACTATAAAAACGTAAATCATTATATTATATAGAGCCTGTTCTAATGTCTGTTCCCCAATTTTTCACAATATATCACTACTATGATTAATAACGTTATAAAAGACCCATCATGAACCAGACAACATCAGTAACATTTCTGGATTTTCTACCCACTGAATGAAGAACGAACTTGTTGTAACCCAAAATTCACCAGACACACAGCTGATGTTTTTGTTAAAGTTTCATAAGATTTTTATTGAAAAACAACTTATTTTGTCTGATTTTCTTGTTTTTTTGTTACTTATGTGGATTACTGTCATTTTTTATCGTAAAATACCAACATTTCCTCATGATTTCACTTTTTGGTCCGTCTGATGACATAATCTTTGCATAGTAAATGATTGATAATTTGATCAGTAAATCTGTACTTGAGTAGACGTTTTACCAAATACTTTTTCACTCTTACTAGAGTGATTTCTTGGCGGCTACTTTTTACTTGAGTAAAAATATGTTGAAGTATCTCTACTCTTACTTGACTACAATTTTGGGGTACTCTGCCCACATCTGGTCAGATCTTGATAAATCAAATCAGTTTTTCTGTAGAGTACAGAATTACATCAATTACTGGTGATTAGATTATTTGTGAACTATCTGCCCATCACCACAGCGATAGATTTATTAGGGCTCCAAGCAAATGAGCCACGAGAGGCATGGTGGACATTACTTAGGCAGTGCTATTGCAAGGAGAATCTGTTTTGTTGTGATTTCTGAGTTTGTTAATAAGAAGGGATTTCAATCCAACACAGCTCCCTATAAAGGACGGACCTGGTCCAAGTAGACGAAACACCTGTGAACACACAGGTACTGAAAGCACCCAAAGGTTTTTTTAAAATTACATCCAAAAAAACATCTTACTAACGTGAGAACGGTTATTTTGGGTAAGGGTCAGCATAGTGTCACATTTTCTACCCAAAGTCCTATTCATAGCTAGAAATTGAATTTTACTTTAATTCAGATTGTGCTGTGATGTGTTAAATTGCTCCCGTGTCAGGAACTAACGGCGTCTCACGGTGCAGCACTCGCCCTGATGATTGGGCGCCAGCAGCAGTGGGAGGGAGGCGTGTGCTGAGGGGCGGAAGTGGAGCCGTTTCAGAAACACCTCTCACCCGTAGCCCCCTTCTAAAAACCCATCACTGATCGCTTTGGACACAGAGCAGACATCCTCTACAACACTCACATGAGCATGGACATCAAAGCCCAGAATAGAGTGCAAGTTGTCTGTAAACCTCTGACCGATTTTCAGTGAAGCCTATGCAACCCCGCAGCCAGTCAAGCACAAGCTGAGTGTGTAAAAACCTGACCTTTCCTTCCCCCCTCCGATGGCAGACAGTAGCGAGAGGCATTAATTATTGAACAAATAACCTCTGATTTCATATCTGATTTTATGCTGCCCCAATGGCACGAATCAGAGAGTTTGCACAATAAAAGAACTGCCGAAGGTCAAAACCGACAGAGCCCGGCTGTTGCTTTGATTTGGGGTTAGAATATTCGGCGACGCGGTAATCCTCTAAAATCCTGTTTGGAGTCGTTTATGAAGGGATGCACCTGCTTCAGCAGCATCCATATGTATATGGAGGTCCTTGAAGGACCTTCAGGAATATGCATATTCCTGAAGTTTACAAAAATTGTTAAACTACACTCCCTAAACTAGCAGACATGCCTCGGGCAGGACAATTTGAGATGTATAAGATTATTTACTGGCCTGCCTCAAATTTGTCTCTGTTTAACTGCAGATAATACGGTGGCCTCTAACATTTGAATATTTCATCATCATGGACAATAATAATTTTACACATACACTCAATTACAGCTGGTCCTGTTATGATGAGGAAGAGGAAAGTGATATGCAAACCAGGGCTGCTAAAATATTCTGTTGGAATGATAAAATCAAATTAAAAAAATGAAAAAAAACTTTTTTTAATGCAAAATACTTTTTACCATGAGGTTGGGACTGTCACTCTACTCAGACAAATATACTAATAATAATTTAAGAAAGCAGATTTGTTTGTTTGTTTGTTTTATTAATTTTGTCCTTCATGATGTGGCCCCTTAAAGTGAAATATTAACTTTAAGGTAATGGGGCGTGGGTTGTATTATGTAAAATCAACCTTTTTGAGCTATGGATCATATGATAATGTTATTCCTTCATCAAAAACACACCTGGAGGCCTGCTTTCCTTCTTTTATGCATATTTCAGAAATCCTTGAATCTCCCAGGGCAACCACTTGGCGCTGCTCTCACAAAGACTCGTCTATTTCTACCAAGCAG
Organism: Poeciliopsis paucimaculata; assembly: GCA_903067055.1. NCBI lineage: Eukaryota > Metazoa > Chordata > Actinopteri > Cyprinodontiformes > Poeciliidae > Poeciliopsis > Poeciliopsis paucimaculata. The sequence goes on along the minus strand of CAEGAD010074538.1, from coordinate 72,507 downwards.
CTCCATTAGACCTCATCCCCACTCAGCTCCACCAGACTAGCGGCAGCAGCATTTAGCAGACACCTGGTGAGAACGCCTGCTAACGGCATGATGAGAAACGTTGTTGCGACGACGCGCTGAAGGCGGAGCGTTGGACAGAGCAGGAGCTTCTTAAAGAGACAGAGGCCATTTTCAACAGGTCTAATTGTAAAGTCAAGTCACTTTTAAGTCATGTTAGATAATTGTGGCATTTTTAAAATGACAGAACCTAACAGCACTATGTGATGCCCTTAAATATCCGTCCTGGATATAACTTTGCTCAGCAGCCTTGAGGAGACTCTCACAGCTGCACTATTGTAATCCAAATTTGCTTCTTCATAAAGAGAGCCAGCTGCTCTAATCTTCTCCGCAACTTTCTCCTTGGCCTATCTGCTGTGTTTTCGTTTTCATGATGCTGTTTGTTTTCTAATAAACCTCTGAGGCCGGTAACGGAACAGCTGCATTTACACTTAGATTTTATTACATACAGATGGATGCTATTTAGGAACTAGGTAACTTCTGAAAAGAGCTGAGTAAGAGGGCTTAATAAAAAATTTAAAAAATCATGCTGCTGGTTTGTTGGCTTTTCTTTGAAGGTAACTTTGACAAGTGTTGTTCATTAACCTTCCACTTTATGCATTGTTTTATGTTTGTCTAACTGAATACTTTGAATTTTGTGGTTTTAATGTAACAAAAATAGAATAGGAAGAATACTTTAAAAGACAGTTTAATACTAGAAAAATGGCTTAAAAATCCCATTAAATGGTTGCAAACTAGAACTAAAACATAAAAACTTGCCTAGTGACACTTGCAGAAAACTGAAATAGTCTAGAACACTGGTGTCAAACTCAAGGCCCCGGGGCCAAATCTGGCCCGCCGTAGCTTTTTATGTGGCCCTCTAGACTCCAAATTACATCAATAAGTGTTTCCAGATTTTCACAAATCTGTAAAATTCACTCAAAAACAAATTTCCTCTTTTTTTCTGATTTTACTGCAAATTTTCTCAAAATTGGTCAAAAACATTGAATCCGTAACTGATAAGGCAAGTGTTAAAGAGTCATATTTAACAACATGCAGTAGCACCAATATTGTAAAAATTCTTTACAAACATTTCTAAATATTCATCACAAAATATATAAAAAAAAAAAAAAAAAACACTAAAACAATCATAAAATCCTGTAGGAACAGCTATTTATTGGTATTTTAACAGCTTAGTTGGTTTTATCAATATATTCTGGCACAACCGGCCCTTTAAGAACATTCAGATTTTAGATGAGCCCCAAAATGAAAATGAGCCTATGGTGGAGAAAGTGAGTGAAATAAAATAAAAAAATCTTGAATTTACCCAAAGGATGCAGACTTCCATTTCAGGCAGGGGTAACTTGTTCTACACAGGGGGTCAAAGACGTTCTGGTGGATCTCAAAGACCCGCGCAGGCAATGAGGCGAGTCGTCTGCAACAGAAAAAGAGCAAAACATATTTTATTAAGGCCAAGAAAACGGCAACATATGTCAGATTGTAACACACGGGTCCAGCAGGAACTACGAGGAGGTTGATCCTGAGGGGGGCAGTGCACTGACTCCCACTCAGCAGAGAAAAATTACTTCAATCTGCTGCCTGCAGCATTTTAACAGCTTCAAATCATGAGTGGGGGCTTTCATATGTGCATTATCACAACAGGTTGAGTCAGCCAGGATGGTCAACGCAATGAGGAACGAGCAAGCAGAGAGAGAGAGAGAGAGAAGAAGGAGAGAGAAGTGGAGCAGGGAGATGAGAAACCGTCAGAATGAGATCTTTCCTGACCAACAGTCATCACTTTGTGCATTAACTGTGAAATGCACAAATTAGCTACAACATTTAAATTGCCTTTGGGATCAATACAGTATTTTTGAATTAGAATGTGCCTTATGGTAAATTTCAATGTCTTTGACTAAATTTAACACAGAAACACGTGTAAACGGCCATTTATGTATGTCTGTCACTGCAATTTAGGCTAATTGATGACAGTTATGGAAAAATGAAGAGACCACTGCGCTGGACCCAGAACAAAGCCCTGGTTACTCCACCAAATATTGATTTATGAACTCTTCCTGGGTGAAAACATTAGTATTGTTGTTTCTAAATGAATATCAACTTGTTTCTTTTGCATTATTTGAGATTTGAAAGCACTGCATCCTTTTTTGCTATTTTGACCATTTCTCATTTTCTGCAAATAAATACTAAATTTTGGCTTGGAATTTAGAGACATGTTGTTAGTAGTTCTTAGAATAAAAGAACAATGTTCATTTTACTCAAACATTCCTATAAAAAATAAAATCAGATAAACTGGTCATTTTAAGTGGTCTTTTTCCAGAGTTGTATCCTGGGGTGTATTAGTAACTAGAAACTTATAGTTCCAAATAAGTCAGCAGCAAACACACACAATGTAAGACAATTCCTGAGACATGTCTGCATGGTAATATGTCAGATATCCTGCCAGGCTGTTCACAGCACAAGTGAGACTGCAATGGCTTTAAAACTACGGTGCTCCTATCAATGGTCAGAAAAACATCACCGTAACTCCTTCCTGTGGTAAAACAGAGGACAAAAACTAGAAAGCAAAAATCTGGTCATAGATCCTGCATCGTGTGAACCACAGGTGGACTGAGGAGTTCCAGATCTGAGACTTGCGCTGGATAAGCAAGTTTCTTTTCAAAGATTACATTTTTTTTAGTGGTTTTGATCAGATAAAGTCCCACTTTAATCCACATTAAAGCAGTGGTTTACACCATTATGATGATGGTGTACATCAACTAACCAATGGTGCTTTATACGAAACCATCCATTTCTGTCTGTTATCGGGTGGAAGAGCGGAAGATCTTTCATCTGCATCAGTTGTTTAGAATAATATGTAATTATGTATGGAGGAAAAGCTGCTCATCAGCGAGATAAAGTCAAAGATTCTTGGATCTAATCGCACCTTACAACACTGTGTCGTGGAACTGGTGTTGCAGAAGGGCTTTGGAATCAGCTCAGCCGCTCTGCTGTGCACCACTGCTTAAACCCCAGAGGCAGATCAACAAAGATAAGACACACAAACCTTTCTAACATGCCAGTATGATCTCAGCTTTAGTTTGCGTGGCGCACAAAACGACGGGCAAAGAAAGGAAACTCGAGGACACCAAATATGACTTGAGTTTTAGAGAACAAGCGTACAAAAATCACAGGGAGCCAAGGCAGAGACACAAACAAAAAATTTTTTTTAACTAAAAATAAATAAAAAAAACCATGGGGAAGAAATTAGCAGGGAGACACGAGGAGAAGACAGGGAAGTGACAGGAGGAACCAGCAAGGGGTGACTGAGAAAGAGTTGCTCAAGTACTGCGATGTTGAATGGCGGAACGAAAGAACTGGGCTGATTAGCTAATTGGTTGCAGGTGTGAGGGGAGAGAGAGCAAGTGGCACAGGGGGCGATGAGACGAATCTAACAGTAAAGCTAACATAATAAAACTAGAGTAACTTAAAAATAACTAGACGCAAGAAATAAATGTAATAAACTAGAATCACTAAGGAAGGATTGAACTAATGAAAAACAGGAACAAGGTGATCTAACCAAAATAAGAAACACACACAAAATGATAATGAAACCAAAACTACAAAACAAACTAAGATCCTAACACTACTGCATACCAAAGATCTACAACTAAATGTACGGTAATTTATCTTTTTCAGTGGAAAATCTTGCATCAGATGTAGCTGACATGTCTCTTGATGCCTCAGCAACAAGGGCTCATGGCGCTCTTCATAATCTGTTTACTGATTTTCTTCAGGAAAGCCAGATGTAGCAAACAGCTGCTGATAAGGGGTTTTATCAAGTATTGGATTGGGGTCAAATCAGGACATCCTCCAGCAGCAGTATAGCTGATGACAACTTAAACAGTTTGACCAGAGGAATTAAAATATGATCATAATAAAAGCATTAAAAAAAAGAAAAAAAACCAAAACATCTTTTTGGACACCGAAACCATTTATTTTCCAAATATTTTCCAAGCCATATTTATTTGACAGTTTGAAATTTATGCCGCTAGCCAAATGCAAGTCTTTTTTTTTTTTTTCTTAAGTTTTAAAATTCTGCGGGAAGAATATTTGTTTGTTCTTTTGCTGCCAAAATACATGACTGTAGCTGCAACCACACAGGCTAACCTCTATAACCTCCAGGCAAAATATGAACCTGGGAAGCATTTTATCTTGCCCTCCCCACACACACAGCTTTAAAAAAAAAAAAAAACAGCAATAACAAACATCAGCAGAAGACAAAATAAAGTGACTGGAGAAAAACTGTATAAGTATCTTTTGAGATTATGAATATTAAGAGAATATTTCCACAAAATATGAAATTATGTGGAAATGTAGGTGTTTTAAAGATCAAGGTGAAAATAATTCACATAAATATCACAATTACAAAATAAAATTAGGCTAAAGAAACAATTTTCCAGATATTTTTTTTAAAAGAAAACTTTAACAAAAGCTGCAGCTGTGTGTATCTGTGTCTGGTGAATTTTTGGCTAAAACGTTATTTTTATTCAGTGGGTAGAGGATCCAGAAATTTTGCTCAAGTAAGAGCAGAGATACTTCATAATAAAAATCACTTAAGTGAGTAAAAACTACATCGTAGTAAAAATACTCCTAAAAGTACATTTTAGTTACTCAAGTAAATGTAATTGAGTAAACATAACTAGTTACTATCCAATTCTGCTCATATTATATCTTAATGCTGAAATGTAATAAAATCAGCTTTTAAAGTTTATGAAGTTAAAGCTCTTTCATGCACCTTGCTTTCTTAACTGGCTAGAAATCATTGTAGCATTAAATAGTAAACGTCATTTTTAGCAGGATTTGGGTTGATATTAACATAGCTGAAGCGTTACATAACCATAACCTTGGTGCCACCATAATCTCCTCCCTTAGACAGCGAGGGCCTAAATCTAGACCAGTGTCCTGTGCTTATAAGTTCATCGCGGTTCAGGCTGGTGACAGCAGCCACTCCGTCCTGCGCGGATTAAAAGACACAGAACAACGAACGCTTCAACAGCCCGGGCAGCACATCTGTGAGCAGATGTCAAAGATTCCAGGAAGTAGATGTCCCGGCTCTCCGTCCTGACGTTAGCAGAGATTCCGGTGACGTGCTTCAGTGGTCCTTCATGTCCTTCCTCAATCCGGCTGATGATGGATTATGAACACAAGCAGGTCGGCAGTGGCAGCAGGCCAAGAAAATGAAACCGAAAACATTCCTGTTGCACAATCCTGCTGCAATTTATAATCCTAAGAACCACTAAGCGTGGCAAATGGGGAAAGCTTTGGAGCTGCTCTGTGCATCTTAATAGAAGAGCAGGATTTGTTATATTACAGCTTTTTTTTTTTTTTTTAAAGGTGCTTGTACTCAATTCTTTCAAATTTCTCAAACTTCAGGAACAAATTTTGTGTTCCTGAAAAAGTTCAGGAACAATTTTTTCTGAATTTTTCAGGAAAAATTCTGGAAATCCAGGTGATACCAAGAATCGCATCGTAGTGATGCAATTCTTGGTATCGCCACCAAGTAACGCATCACTATAAAGTACAAATTACAAATAAAAAAAGGACTTTGTAGCTGCAAAACAGAATCATCAAAATGAACAGAAATAAAGTAACATGTGTGTATGTAAATTTATATAACTGCATTAGTACAGAATATCAGGTAATCAGAAATAGTAACTGGGATGACATTCCTATTTATCCACTCGTATTAATTGTCTATAATAGCTGTTTTTCTGTTTGGGGGAAGAAAAAAAAATCTGCCAGATCATATTTAATATTTTGTTCTATGGTATGTTTTTTTTTCACTCAGCCTCCTCATCCTGAGAATCCCATCCTGAGTCCTGACTAATTTAGGACAACTGCATCCTTCGGACATGTGTCTACATAAAGTTAAGTTTCACCGTTGGGTTATGCATCAGTTTCAGCTAAGAATGAATCATCAGAAAGTAAATGGCTCCCTTTACACAGCAGGAAAAGGTACTGACCCATCGTATCCTGCCCAGCCCAATCTCAGCATGGTTGCATCTGAGCAACAGTGAGAGGGAGATGAGTCGCAGCGATTCGGTAGCCATAAAAATTATTTTTTTAAAGTAACGTTTTATTTGTCAGGAGCTTGTCGCAGGCACACGGCTCTCATTATCCGGATAATGAGAATCTCTTCACCTACAAAGGAGCTGGGAAAGAGCTCTGCACTCCAGGTTTTTGGGGGAGATAAAGGCGCAGCTGGGTAAAGACAGCACAGCGGAAGTGACAAACTGGAGCGGATGAAGCTGCAGATGTTTGATAGAGTCGAGGCTTTTGTCGCTGGCTATTTTAGAAAGCGCAAATTACAAATCCTTAAATGATGAAAACAAGCGTTCTTCTGACAGTTGCTTCTTAGCATCTGACGGAGGAATTTTTAGAAAGTCTATAAATGCCTTTCCCCAGGCAATGCTTCGTTGATCATACCAGAACATGGACTGACACCGGCTGGTAAACCTTGAGCAGATTCAGAGATAAGAACGATCTTGGATGCATTTTCATCTTGTTCACGTCAACATTCTGCCTAATTAGTTTGCAGAGGATCATGTTCTATGAGGCTTTCGTGATGCAACCCAGCAGTGACTCAGAGTTCCTCCCAAACAGCAGGATAAACAGCAGCTACACGACCTTACACTCATGCAAATTAAAGCTTATTAGCCTATCTGCTATTTGATGGTTGTAGCATTTTATTTTATTTTTTTGCATTGTAATTTTTAACTGATGGATTTGATGAAGTTAACAGTTAAACTATTTATTGATTGAACTCTAAATATTTGAAACTAGGTAAAATAATTGTTATCTCCTGAGTTGTTTATTCTGTATTGGGGAATAAACAAGATCAGTCATATCTGTTTTACTTTAATTCAGTCCTTCATTAGTGATTCTAGTTTACTATGTTTATTTATTCTGTCTAGTTATTTCTTATAACTCTAGTTTAGTTTCTTAGATTCAGATATTCTGTTAGATTTGTTCGCTTTTTGTTCGACTCTGGCTCCCGGTGTTTTCTGTGGTTCTTGTCATACTTTTTTCATGAAAATTTTCTTCATCTACAAGCTGCCTCTACCTCTCTCACTTTGGGTCCACAACTCAACCACCCTGCAACATGATAATAGTAGCTACTTTCCCCCTGGCCACTATGTGTAACAATATTTTGTACACTTCAACTGTGAGAGACAAAATCCAGATAATCACAAACATGCATGAAAGAATCAACGCAACACTGCATGTTTTTGATAAGGGAATAACATTATAACATGAAGTAAATCTAAAAAAACAAAAAAACATTTTACTTAATACCCCTGCCCCCCTTTTAAATTTACTTGCAAAGATCCGATAACATTAATCCATTTTTATTACAATATGTGGACACTCAGGCTGCGCTCTTAACGATTCACTCAACTCGGCATGCCAAATGCTCAAAGTAGCTTCAACTGATGGCGGCTCAACTTACTTTCTGTAAAGTTCAGATAAATATTATTTGACTAGTTTACTGCTGGGACTGTGTCCGGCATTAAACTCTCATTCTCAGATTGTGAAACAAAAACTTAGACAAGACAGAGACGCAATATACGCATTTCACCCCCTTACACACACACACACACACCCACACACTATTTAAAACAGCAGCACAGCATGATAGCAGTCTAAAAAGCAATGTTGAAGATATGCCAACATTAACAAATAAGATGACCAGTTAAACAGGAGCTTAATGTCTTAGCTAGGAGTTGAACCAATGAAACGTGGGATTTATTCTCTCTCACCGTGGGTGTGTGCGTGAAAAGTGGCTGAGTTCTGAATGTGCATTTAATGGGTAAAAGGGCTGGAGGGAAAACAAGTGACAGAGATTTCAGTAAATCCAGCAGGCACATTTTAAGTCCATCCGTCATACTGTTGTAACCTACATGTAAATCGGCACACAACTTCTGCCCAAACTGACGAGGCAAGCGGGAGCAAATTACACCTCCGAGGCATCCCATTATGATCCACCACGATAACAGACGAGCAGCAGTCAGGTCTGTGCACAAGTCCCAGAGCTGGCAGAGGAATGGATTCTCCTCGGCGATAGATAGACTTTATTTATGCACCTGATAAAATTTCAGAGGGAAAAAATGATCTGCTCTCAAACTAGCAGAGCCAAAAAGAGGAAGAGCATATCCATGCGTACAGTTCTGTACAGTGGAGGCGAAATGCTGCAATCACAGGCACAGGAGAAATCAGTGGTGAGCTAAATCAAAAACAGCAAAAATACAACACATGCTAGAAAAGCATTTCTACACAGACAATTCCATGATTGTATCTTTTTGAGAACATTTTTAAATATGGATGGGAATATGATAGGCTTCCCTACAGTTCTGTGCTTTTATCAGTTATGCTTTTATCAGATTACACATATAAAATCTCTGATGATATGTTCTCTAGAAATTGATTAAAAATTTATTTTAGTAATAAACAAGGGGAGAGGGACGTCGTAAAATGTTTCGATTTCAGAACAGTAACACATTTCATAGGAAACAAGTGAATTATTAGTTCGCACAGATTACAAAACTAAATTATGAAAATCAGTTAAGTGAGCTATTTATATTGAGAATTTATTGACTTGAACTAAGAGTTGTATTAGAAACAGGAAACAGAACAGTGAGACATTTTTTTTTTAAGCATTAGTTTGTTTCTGTAGTTTATTTCTCATTTTTCTGTTTTTCTCTGTTTATCCCCTGATCGCTCCTCCTCAGTGTCTGATTCTGCTGCTACGTTCTTTGCTTTACTTCTCAAACAGTCAGAAGCGAAGGCCGGCATCTCCAATCTTTTTTTTTTTTTTTTTGAAGCTCCTGCCTCTACATGAGGTTCACATTCAGAGCAGAGAAAAACAAGATTGTGATGTGATTTCCCCAGAGGAGGCTTTGGTTTGGAGGTATACGCATCCTTGACATTAGCATAAAACAAATCCAAAGTCTTGTTTTCTTTGGAGGAGCCGCTGACAAACTGGTGAAACATCGGCACTGCGTTTAAAATCACCAGGCATCGCCACAAAGGCGTCGGGATGTGTGGTGTCTGTATCCTAGCAACAACGGAACTGATGGCATCTCATGCATTATGTGTCAAACTCGAGGCTCAGGGGCCAAATATGGCCCACTGGAAGGTTTTATGTGGCCCTTTAGACTCCAAATCATGTCTGTAAGTCCCTTTGGTTTTTCACAAATCTGTAAAAGTCACACAAAATCCAACAAATCCCCATAATTTTTTCTGATTCTCTAACTTTTTGTTTTGGTCAAAAACATTGGGTCTGCCTCAGCCTTCTTTGACATCAAGTTATAGTCTGTGACTGATACGGCAATTAACAAGAAGTCACATTTGACGTCATACATTAGCTCAAATATCATAAAAATTCCTTACAAATATTTCTAAATTAGCTCCACAAAATCTGTGATTTTGATTACAAAAAACCACAAGAAGTGTCATAAAATCCTGGATGGACTGATCAGTGTGGAAAGATGTTTGAATAAATAATTTGATTTTAAGAAACACTTGTTGAATACTGAAACACACAGTTATTTATTGATATTTTGACAGTTTAATGGGTTTTATAATACATATTGGCACAATGGGCCCTTTAAGAACATTCAGATCTTTGATTTAGCCCAAAATTAAAATTTGTTCAGCACCCCTGCATTATGGACACAAGCTGAGGGTGTAAGGTAACCAGCTGCCAAAATAACACTGGCGAACTCTTTTTGTAAATAATATGGACAGAAACTTACTGCCAAGAGTTCAAGGTCTGGACTGCAGAGTATGTTGTGGACCATCTGTTGTTCACAAGCACTGCTGATCCACCTCGTTTTCTTTTCCCTCTCCTCTTTAAATCTCTTGTCTGCTCGTATTGACCCTTTGCAACTATACAACACTTGATGCGACATGATTGACGTTGGACGAGAGGGACAGGAGAATTGAACAGAGAGACTGAAATTGTTTTTCCAAGTCATTTTGTTCGTGGCTTCTAATTGTTTGAGTGAAGATAGTTTGTCTGTGAACGTAACACACTTGGTTTGGGCTCATAGACAGTAGTATTTATAAAATTTGGGAATAGCTGGCTTAGAAACCGACCCATACATCCTACTTCCTGATGTGTTGATCAAATGACCAACTGTGCCCGAATTCACACCACATTATTTATGTTACCATGTCATAAACAATGTTTCCCCTTACACCGGAGCAGCCTTAAAAACGTACAAAAGACGAGATGCTAACCAGCTTTTTCCATACATGCCAGGCTACATGATGATGGAGCATTTTCTCCATAGTTACTAATGGTTTGACGAGTACTTTGCACCATAATGCAAAGTTTGATATATTTCTAATCATACTTACTTATAAAGTATATGAACGTTAAGCTTCTTAACTTGTAAAAACTGTCACTGCATAGTCACAATTACAACAATATCTGTGTGATTGACGGCTGATATCCATCACTATCGTATCTTTCATCATTGTAAGTTTTACAATAAAATGACAAGTTTGGTTTATATCCTCGTCCGTTTGTGCAGCCTGTTGCACAGTACCGTATTTTAAAGTACAATTAACTAAATAGAAGCGATATTAGGTTACAGATGTGTCTTTTGACATTCTTCAAAGGCGCATATTGGTTGTTTTGACGTCCGTCATGGTGGAGTGGGCAGAGTTCTTTGATGTCACACGCAAAGGGTTTATAGTCAGGGCGGCTGCCATGGAGACATTGGAGTCGGGGATGTAATCCTGTCTCAGTAAAACACATTACAATGTATTCCACTGAGTTCCTGTCAGCGCTTGAAGTTCATCCGTCTTGTTAGCCAACGCCTTCACGTTGTCCATTGCGATGGATGGAAGAGATGGTTTGAATTTCCTCCTTCTCTCTCTCTCTTTACTCCGACTCTGCATCCATAACCCCTCCCTTTCATCTTCTCTATGATTTCTGGCTTTAGTTGTGGTTTTATTTCAAGCTTTTCAAATGTTAATCAGCTGCTCCCTCATCCCACCCTGTTACTATGGTTACGCATCATAATAGAAAGCAAAAGCAAATCATGAAAAATATATTCCCCCTGCCCAAAAAAAAAAAACATAAAATAAAAAAATCAGTCCAACTGCACAGTATCCAAAACAAGAGGGAGCCGTTGTTCAAAATAAAGCAAATTTTCCTCCAGAAAGGCAGAAATGAAAGTTTGAAAAAGAAAATCTCAATGAAAGTACAGAGCTACTTCAAAGTGCTGTCAACCCTGAGCGGCGCGATTCTGCCGAGGGAGCAGAGAGCACAGAAAACGATGCCTAGGAGTTGATGAGTGCGTCTCAAGCTCTTCTGCAGAAAATAAACGCTGAAAACCATTTGATCGAACCGTCTCATTGGACGACCTACACGGTCACAAACACGACCCGTGACACCGTGCAGAAATTTGAGATGGACTTTCAGCAACAATCCAGGAGGATTCGGACACAATTTTTACCCCGCAGGTGCTCAGGGCCACACGTTCCCATCCCTCTGTTGCCTCCATTTATTTTTAGACCCAACAAACGATGAGCCGGCACATATGATAATGATGTCACACTCCAAAATAGCCTGGTAAAAACTGAGCACAAACAGCTTACTGCTGCGCATTCACTTTCTTGAAGAAAGCGACATTTTTGAAGGGCTGAATTTTAAGCAGCAGCTGCATCGCTGCTGGTAATGTCAGAGGTAGCGCTGGAATTGGTGAGCTGCAACTCATTTGCTACACTTTTGCTTTCAGAGAGGCAGGAGAGGATGGAAAGTGCTGATAGGAGAGGCATGAGCAAACAGGAGATAATATCAACTTGGAAAATGTCAAAAATGTTGTCATATTGTTTATTTCATAATGTCGCCCTCATAGTATGTGGCTGTAGTCCACATACTATGTGGTTATCCTGTAGTGTTTTTCAGGAGCGTAGATATTTTTTGTTGTTTCAGACCATTATTGATGATTTCCCCCTTGGAGACTTTCATATTAACGTTATAACCAGTTCTGCATCAGGAATGAAAAACAAATTATAATGTGAATTTTTCTTAATCAGAAACCCTGGATGACCTGCTGTCAACATGCTAGTGATGGCCTGAGGGCTGACATCATCATTTTAGCTAAAATAATCATGGCAGCTAACTTTGATATAAAGCTCAATTTAACATGCTGAATGGAATAGTGAGTGTTAATCAACTCGTGAGAAAATCCACGTTCTATTGACAGCATTGTTATCGAGCATTAGCTTTTAAGCTCATTGTAACTTATCCGTTGCTGTGAAAGTTATTGTGTGTTTTTGGATTTTAATAAAATGTGATACAAGCTAAATTTAGCACAGTGAACGGAATACTCAATGTTAATCAACTAGCGTGTGAAAAACCTTCGTTGTATTGACAGCATTTTAGCAAACATTGGTTTCATTTTCCCTTATACATTAACACACTACACCGAGCACTTTATAGTTATTATTATGTATTCTTAGATTTTAATAAAATGTGGTATAAAGTAGTCAGTGTGAATCAGCTAGCTTGTGAAACCCCACGTTCTCTTGGTAGCATTTTAGCTCACATTAGCTTTTAAACCAATTTCACCTTATCCTTATCTAGACAGAGTACTTTAAAGTCATTATTATGTTTTCATGTGCTTTTGGATTTTAATAAAATATGTTATAAAGTGACACACACCGATTAGCATATGATTTAAAAACACTTGCTGATTGTAGCGTAAACACTGCTGCTCACTGCTCTTACTGTTCAAATTCCTCAACATATGACCTTACAGTGTGGCTTTGTAAGCAGACTGCTTCTTACCCTTTTTTTTAACTATTCAGCAGGGGGAGGGGGGGGGGCGGCGAGTACACTGATCTAACATGAACCACTTTCAGAAAATGTTTTGCTTCGAACATCTTCATTAAAGAGAAGTCTAGGATGCATGACTGGATGCCAAAGCCCAGTTCTCTAGAGCAGCTATCCTGCAACTTTTAGATGCATCCTTGTGTCAGAGTGATCAGAGTCAGCGGATTCTTTCCTGACTGACCCAGCATCTCCAAACATGACACAACTAAAGTAGCGGAATTTTTTTTTTATTATTATTGTTATTTTTGTGACACGGCAGCAATAGAAACTTGCCGAGTTCTCTCTCCCCGCGTCCATGAAAGAAACAAGGTCACAGAGAGGGGAGCAGTGATCTGGTGCACTTTGCGCTCCCACCGTTTAACGCTGTGCTCTCTGCGCCCATTACGCAATCCATGGCTCCAGCTTCCATCTGCTGGAATAATCCCTCGCAGAGCGCGAAAGGCACAAATGAGCAGCTGAGCAAAAAAAGAAAAAAAGTACCTAAATGTTGCACACAATTAGTGCTCTACAGCCACACGACGCAAAAGGATGGAGTTAGTACTTTGACAGCGCCCTGCTCGCCAGCACTAACGCGGCACACAACTTACTTTTCCTGCACGACGTTCTCCTCGACGCCCCCCAGCGTGCAGTGGTTCCCCTGAGCGAGTCCGCAGGTGGCCAGGTGCCTCCGGTGCTGATCCTTTAGACAGGCGTTTTCCTTGCACAGATCTGTCACCTGGAGCTCCAGCTCCTCGATCCGGATCCTCTGCTTCTCCAGCAGACCCTGCTGGGTCTCGATGATGTTATTCAGCTCCTGCAGGTACTCCGCCGCCTTGCTCGGGTTCTCCGTCGGATTCTCCATCTCGGCAGTGATCCGCTGTCCGTCCATGAAGGCGGCTTCCACGCGAGCAGAAACACCCCCCTCTCCTCCCCGCCTCTCCAGCTTCCTCTCGGGCTCAGCGGGAGTGAGTCGGAGCGAGGTCCAGTCCGCTCATCCCGCTCCGCTCCGACATTGTCTGCCGTGCTGCGGTGGCAGGCAGGCAGCGGCTCTGGGGGAACTTGGCCGGTTTCGGTGCGCAGGTGTATGGCGAGCTCGGTGCCGCAACCATCCTCCAACCCCGCCGCCCCGCGCACCAGAGGAGCCGTTTAACCCTTGCGGGTCCGCCGGCTTAGCGCTGCGCCGACACGTTCAGCGGCGGCTCTCCCCTCGCTGCTCAGCGGGATAGCACGCGCGCACGCCGAGCCGGCTGCGGGTTACGGCACGTGCACCTGTTTCAACAGGTGGACAAAAGTTTCATTCTGAACGACCCGATTCGGCTGCACTGCCGCAGACAGTGGCGGTTCTGGCTGCGCCAGGCTACAAGCACAGGACAGCATTCAGCTTCTGTGCGCCACAAATCTGGAATAAACTTCCAGGAAACGGCAAAACAGCTGAAACACTGAGATCCTTTACATCCAGACTTAAAAAGCCCCTCACCTTTGTAGAGTCGCTTTTGAATCATAATAAATGAAACATTGACCAACATAATTGATGTGTGCGATCTTGGTGATGGCACTCGAGAAAATGTGATGTTTGTTCAATTGTTGACTGTATGGCATTTTCTTTATAAAGTCATGATTTAGTGTTTTTATTATGTAAAGCGCCTTGAACCGCCTCGCTGCTGAAATGTGCGACTCAAATAAACTTGAGCGATTTATTGATTGAACCACACCAATGTGTCTACAGCGCTTCATTTTGACGTTTTGGTGAAATGAATCTGAATTAGTTCAAGCTAATTGGTGCACACCAAATCCCTCGTGAAAACCGGCTCTAGCCATTTTACTCTTCGCTGAAATTGACTTGAAATTACTGCTTTTTTTTTTTTCTTTCTTTTTTTTTTTACTCAAACAATATGATTTATTTTCACATAAATAATTTTATCTTACAGAATGAATTTGACATTTTGATAGCCGCTCACTTAAACAACTTTAGAGTGAATCAAACGAAGACCGGAAGTGTTCTGTGTCCATGTTGAAACAGACTGTGCTTTCAGCTAACATGGCGGCCATGTTGGAGGAATAGAACTAATGATTTAAAAAAAAAACATTACTTGAGCAATGAAAGAGTTAATTCAGTCTCACCAGCAGCAGGAGTTCATACAGAGGCCCACAAGACCCAGCGTTTTTGATAGTCCACTTCTATCGGCAAACTAATTTGCATGTTAGCTAAATATTTAGCTATCGACCTAAATATTTAGCTAACTATCTAGCAAGCTAAATATTTAGCTAGCTAATTATTCGACAATAAATAAAACAATTTAAAATATTTAAATTGTAGCTAAGTATTTTGTTTTCAAACTAAATATTAAACTTCCTATTTTTTTTATTTATTCATTTTGCGAGCCAACTTTTTAGTAGACCAATTGTTTAGCGTGTGAACTAAATATTTAGTTTGTGACATTTAAAAAAGTATGAATAACATAGTGAAAACATAACTTTGAAAAATGAATATCCGTTTCTATTTTATTTTTGTTTTTTTCTCATATAACAACCAAAATAAACCAGAATATTGCAGTTCTTTTTTTTTTTCACTGTGTAACTTTATAAACAGCGTCCCATAAGAAAGGGCTCTCTCTCTCTCCACCATAGTATGAGGAAATGCACATAACTCCAGATATTTTTAGAAGGAGGATTCCTACATTTATTTATTGTAAATAAATAAATAAATGCCATATTCATGCACTGAATATGGCATGCCAGTGGACTGTAAACTCTGCTTGCATATTTTTCTATTTTTATAAACATGTTACCCTTCCTGTGACATTAAGGCTTAATTTCGTTTCTTACTGGTAAAGAGAAAATTGGTTTCTGAGGTGGGTAAACCATGGGGACTGAAATGTGTGTGTATCTGTTTGTAAAATATTTAACTCTTATAAAACATCTGTGCATGAAACACTGTTGATAATGCTGCATTAGACTTAGATTGGGACTTGAACTGGCAACCTGAAAATTGCAAGACAAACTCCAGTTACCCTAATCACCATCTCTCACACAACATGGGCAAACG
The DNA here is from genome assembly GCA_903067055.1 of Poeciliopsis paucimaculata. Lineage (NCBI taxonomy): Eukaryota > Metazoa > Chordata > Actinopteri > Cyprinodontiformes > Poeciliidae > Poeciliopsis > Poeciliopsis paucimaculata. The sequence goes on along the minus strand of CAEGAD010074538.1, from coordinate 56,539 downwards.
TATTTGGTCACACAGTTAGTTATTGATGAGGTAACCGGAGAATTGCAAAAACCAAAGGCACGTCTGGTCCTTGTTACGCATGTCGATGTCAATTTATTTATGTAACAGATAAGAACAACAGATGTTGACCAAAGTACTGCACAAGTCAATTAAATAAAGCAAGATAACAACAAGAACTTGTTTTAAGAGTAAGAATTTTTAAAAACTGCAAGTTTACTCCCTTGCCTGTCGTTGTAAAAGAAACCCAAACTCTGTTTGATTCAAATGCCAATCAATAAAAACGAGTCGTGAGCAAAGATTTAAAAGTCTCGAAAAGGTAAAGCCATTTCAATGTTAAGGAGCACAAATTGCAAAAGCCCTGATCACTTATGAAAACCATCAAATCTTTGTTTGAGGTTACACAGCTCATATCTGGTCACATGCACCGGCAGCAGCTACCCCTGCACTTTTTTCCCTGGTGCACACACACCTGACATTTAGTGAGTAATTGCTATTCTGGATGCCGCTGCATAGCCTGCACCACTCTGCAAGCCAAACAGCAGTTTTAGGTGAAGCACTAATGTGGTGGTGTGGTTTGATATTCTACTTTCTGTACAGCTGCTGCTCACCATGCAGAAAGCATCTGGGTTAGAGTAGGAACATCAATGTAACGAAAAGCAGTGTTGTAATTCACTGCCAAAGAATCAAAACATAGATAACGTTGCACAATTGTACATATGCGTTTCTTCCAAACGTTCTGAAAAATTTCACTAACTCTCAGCTCTTAGTTTCTCCACTCTTTATGAGGTTGTTGGACCAAATGTGTTCCAGTCATAAATCAATGTTTGTTACCAAGTATTGACATGCTTCAGTCATGCACCCATGTATGGGCGCCAATGTGGCCATCACAGGTTCGAGTCACAGCCCAACTGCCTTTGCCGCATGTCCTTCATTTCTCTCACAACCCAATTTTCTGTCTCACAACAACTGTCAAATAAAAGCCACGAGAGCATTCCTGTGATTTGTACTCATAACAGTCTACAATCTCAACGTCAGTTTTGTGGATTTCCAGTAGCGTCGTTGTGGTTGCTACGAAAACCCAACATCTGCCCTTTGCTTTCGTTGCCTTGATCTCGCACCAGTCGACAAACCTCTGTGTCCACGCACTGTCTTTTCTCGGGGTCAAGCTCAACTGTCTGTGACTTTATGTTAAATTCATCCAAAAACATGTGAGCATCACACAATGTGAGGTACTGATAGAAAAATCTGTGATGCAGAGGATGACCAGAAATGGAGGTGGTGCCTTCCCCCTCCTCGACTGTGGACCAGTGTGTCAGACACACACGGCCTTGTGTCCTCGCGTACTGTGGGTAACTGGTTACATAGTTCGGTATCCAGTGAAGCAGATGGTCTGCAGTGCTCAATGTAAAGGCACTGTACAAGTCAAAAAGCATCTGGAAAGTGTAGTGAAATCCTGTCTCTACTTCAGTTATTCTGATATTAGAAGTCAATGTTTAAACTGTGTAAAATGTTACAAAACTCAGAAACTCAGCGATACTCCACTGAATTAGATTTACTCATCTATCACTAGTGTATTGGATAAAACTTAAAGTTAGTAAGAAAGATAATGCAGCAATAAGAATTCTCCAAAACCGTTGGGAATACTCAATATTCCGAAATGTCATTGTCTCAAACAAGACGTTTTTAAAGTTTGGAAAAGCTTAATTATCGTTCTTACTAGTCAGAATGTCAATGCAGGTGTCTTAAATTACAAATCTGGAAAATCAAAAACCAAATTTAGATCGAAATTCAGAACGAAATAGGGACAGTCAGATGAAACCGATGACCTACAGCGTGTGCGTTCTCCCCTCGACCGGGCCAATCAGCGAACAGAAAAAGAAATTGTGAATGATGACGTTTATTTCCTGCGCTGTAGTCTGGCTGTAGTTTTAGCGATAGCAGTGGAGCAAGAGAAGAAAGCCTTTCAGTCTGTCGTTAGCCACGCTTCCAAATGTTGAATTAACATCAAGCGCCACCTCGTTCGGATCGGTTCTTCTCTCCTCACTGTGGAGGATGGTTGTTTACAGCGCAGGCAACTTACGCTAAGCTTCTCAGCGTCAAACTGGCGCATTCTTAAATACGTCACGGACAAACGTTAAAACCTCAACACAGTTCACGCCTCCAGGAAGCAGACAGGCCAGGCCCTCTGTACGAAGCAAGGAGTAGTACAGGGGGGCGTTTTATTTACCAGGCTAAGAGAACGCTGGTTTAAAGGCAACATTGGGTCCGGCGTGGGGCTGTGAAACAGCCTCAGTTTAGGTCCTTGAGAGCTCTGCTCAGATGCACTTTTAGCTTCTCTTTGACGTCGTAGGAGAAGCAGGTGAGTGCGTTTGGCTCGTGCGCAGTGAGATAAAAGACAGTAAAGCGACTATGACGACGTTTTCTCTTTCAACCACCCACCCGTGTGGAAGTAAATGTATGCCACTAGGATTTGAATTAAAAATGCCACCGACATTTTAATGTATGTTTGTGCTTACTTTTTCACTGTTCCGATGTGTCCATCATACATTTTTTTTGTCATTCTTTCTTATTTTTACTTCAAGATAAAGAATAAAAAATCACATTACTATTTCAAAGTGAGCACATTTTCAATAATAATAATAAAATCCACAGCTCAGTGAGTCTGCTCGTACTTGTCGCATAGCTGCTCGTGAGCCTGACATTTCTGGCTGTTGTTGCGTCTTCACAAGCCGCATACCTCGATGCGCGTGCTTACGTTGGCGTCAGCTGTTAACTTTATGCTCTTTGTGTTTCCTGACAGGTCAGATTAACTATGACTTAGAAACATGTCTGTTAAAGAAGACAATGAAGGGAAATCGAGGTAAGAAGCTGCAGCGTTCCCAGTGATGTTGATGATGTGAAATAACTTTAATCTCACAGTGCATTGGTGCATGGGGTGCCCTTTGTAAGGTTAGGCATTAAAAAATTAAAAGCAATAATTTGGCTGATTTAGCCGCTCGTCAAGGAAAAAATGTGGGTGTCCATTTTTTCAGTCATATTTTCATTATTTCAAAAATAAATATTTATTTTCCAAACATTAAATTTTCAAAGTAAACATTTATTTTCCTAGCTAAATGTTTAGCTCAGATCTAAATATTTAACAACCAAGCTAAATATTTAGCTATAAGTTCAATGTTTAGGTCCAAGCTAAATGAATATCAAAATAAAAACTGGGTTTTGCAGACCTCTACAAAACGCCACATTTAAAAAAAAAAAAAAAAATTTGATTATTTTGGTCAATGATAATAACTGAGTGATTATCTTGTCTTCTATGATAGTTGAAAACATACAGAATCACAGCAACAGTTTCTGCATCAGCACCCACCACTGTGATCAAGCCAGAACACATTCCTGCGTTTCATGTTCTTTCACAATTTAGTTGTTTTCGGCATTTTTACACAAAAAATACATTAATGAAATTTTTTTATGTAAATAATTTTGTTCTAATAATGGATAAACAGGAAGTCTTAAACTTCGATAACAAGTTAAGTGTAAAGTTGTCCAGGCACGGTGGCGGATGTTGATGCAGAAACTGTTGAAACGCAAGTGGACTGTTAAAATGCCACATGTGATGTCTAATGTGATGGACATGTCAAGAGGAAAAGAATCGATGATAAAAAAACAAAACGAACAAAAATGCTTTTGGTTTTGACGAAACCAAAAACATGTTGGAGGGACAAATTTTTGTCCCTCCAACATGGGACAAAAATGTTGGAGGGACATTTTTGTCCCTCCAACAAAAATGTTGGAGGGACAACAAGCTGGGTTTTGTGGAGTTTATATGGCAATCCACAAAACCCAGCTTTTATTTTGATATTCCACTTTAGCTTATCAGCAAACCAATAAGCACTGTTAGCTAACTGTTTAGCTTGGACATAAATGTGTAGCATGCATGCTAAATATTTGGCTGGAAACCCAAATATGTTGTTAGCAAGCTAAATATTTAGTTTGGAACTAAATACTTAGTCAGCTAAATAAATATTTGATTGTGAGCTAAAATTGAGTTTAAAAACTAAATATTCAGCTTGTTAATTGAATATTTAGTTTGGAAAGCTGGTAAATGTATGAATAACCTGGTGAAAATATGACTTTGACAATTGAACACGCACATTGTTTTCTTTGTGACAGGCTAAATGAACCCAAATTATTGCTATTAATTGTTGACTGTGTCACCTTACAAAAAGCTCCCTGTGTTTGTGCTGCTTGTATTAACATTTGATGTTGATCTTTCAGCTTCCACCACACCGATTTGTACGGCAGAGTCCCTCCAACATGTCTGCCCATTGTGTACCACCCTGACTATAACATCACATTCATGGGCCTGGAAAAGCTCCACCCATTTGACGCAGGGAAGTGGGGAAAAGTCATCCGCTTCCTCAAAGGTAGGAGAGTTCTGGACAGGTTGTCTGTGATGGGACGTCTCGCTGAGCCGCAGGGCGCTGAACTGCTTAAAGCTGGTCTTTGTGGTAAATGGAGAAAGAATAAAAAAAGGAGGAGACGCAGGTGACTGTGTGTTTAGGTCTAAACCTCCAGCAGGTTTTCTACCTGGATTGTCGTGGGCCTCTTGGCTGCTTTTCTGTTCATTTCTGGGTATGTTTGTGGTTCCATACTCTCCACAACTTTCTTCTTGACCGGAATTCATACTAGGAATAAAATTGCACATGGAGGGACTCTGTTTACTTATTAGGTGACTTCTGAAGGCAGTTGGCTGCACTGGATTTGAATTAGGTAAAGGGCTGAATACAAATGTCTGCTACTTTTTTCAGGGTTTTCTTTTTTTCTTAAAAAAGATAGAAGTGTGTCTTGGGTGGTTTTGAGTTGTTTTTAAGTAGTATTTGTTCTTTTTTCTATTATTTATTGGATCAGTCTGTTTTACTTTAGTTCAGTTGTTTAGTGATTCTAGTTTTTTATTTATTGTCTAGTTATTCTTTATTACTCTAGATTTATTATGTTTATTAGGTCTAGTTCTTATTTGGTGTTAGATTTATTTCCTAGTCCTCTCCCTCACCCCCTGTACCATTTTCTCCCTCTCTCCTCCTCAGCCTGCCTTTTGCGCTGTCCCCTCACACCTGCAACCTGTTTCTAATCATCCATCTGTTTCATGTTCAGTAATCAACCTCCCTATATACAACTTATACTGATGAGAACATTGTGGACTTATTGCTGGTTCCTCTCGTCTACTCCCATTAGACCTTGTTGTTTTTCCAACCTGAGGGTATGAATAGTTTTGCGAGTCACTGTGTTCCCTGCCGTTATTTTTCTGTGGATGCCTGTTTTTGGTTTGGCTCTGGCTCCCTGTGTTCCCTGTGGCTTATTTTGCAAGTTGTTTTTTTTTTTTTCATTAAAACCTTCTTCACCTACAAGCTGCTTTTACCTTTCTTTTGAGTCCACCTACAAACACCACAACATGAATAAAAGCGTATGATATAGTTTTAAATATATATTTGGTATTAATTAATTAGTCTGTTTGGACAGTTAACGACATATATATGCTGGTTTTACTTGATGTTTTTTTTTTAATTAAAACCAACATATTCATATTCTATTTATATTGCTGCAACTGGACAAATGTTTTTCTCAATGAGGCTCATCATGTATCAGTCTTATTTTTGTCTGAATGTGCTACAGAGGAGCAGTTCATCACTGATGAGGACATTGTGGAAGCCCGTGAAGCCTCAGAGGAGGATCTGCTGGTGGTTCACACAAAGCGTTACCTCGGTAGTTTAAAGGTAGCTTCTGTCTCTCTGGCATGGTGATGTGTTTATTTTTCTCCTGTCCCATATCACTGTCAGCTGCAACTTAATAAATTGTAATGTCCCTATAAAGTTTGGTTAATCCAGTTAAGATCAGACCAAAGTATAGAACCATATTTCCACTGTTTATTATTGTTGATTTTGATCTGTGCTGGGTTAGCTTTCATAACTCAGCTTTTATGGGAGCTGGTAACATAAAGCCCGGGAGATATCTTAAAAGTTGTATTTAATGACTCCTCCCCTTGCTGGCATATGCAGTTGAAACCAGAAATGTACACACACAGAATAAAAAGACTTGTGAATATTTTTTCTCTCACTGTCTAAAGTCAAATTAGACCAAACTTTTTTTTTTTTTTGCTTTAGGCTAGTTAGAATTGTTCAAAAATGATTTTTATGTACTAAATTTTACAATAATGAGCATGTGTTTATAGCTTTTAAAATCGGAAGGTCACATATAGAAGAATTAGTGTCTGAAAACAACAAGGGACAGCTCAGGTGATGATGTCACACATGTAAATGTTACAGAAAACTTTTGTTCTCAGTGAAAAATAACTTTTTCGGAAAACGGGTCGGGCTCGATGATTCTTAAGGTGGACAGGGCGTAGTCAGTCACACATTTCCATAAATAGAGGAGTTGTGGAACGACAGCAGCTCCGGCTGGAGAACGCCTCTGATGGAAGGATTCAGAGGAAACGTGTTCAGAGATCGTATTGATCTGCTGTCACATGCTGGTGGCAGCATGTGGTTTATCAAGCTTTAGATTGCCCGGAGTGATAATCTTGGAGCTCTGTGTTAAAGAGAGAAACTAGAAGCTGCTGACAGATTTTTTTAAATGTGTCCCTAATTCAACTTTTAGCGTGAAAGGTGCACATTCTTTTATACACAAGCTTACTGGCTCACTGTTGCCTTCTTTTGCAGATTGAAATGCTCCAGCTAATATTCTGAAAAGTGTTTTTTTTTTTTTTTCTTCATGCTGTTACATGCTTCTCAGTGTTTTTCTTTGTCCTCTGTAGTGGTCTTTTGTGGTGGCAACTATCACTGAAATCCCACCCCTGGTGATTTTACCTAACTGTCTGGTTCAGCAGAAGGTGCTGAGACCTTTACGGACCCAAACAGGAGGAACAATAATGGTTGGTATACATCAGCCTTGTTTACCGTATCATGTTTTTGACTTAATACAATTTCTCACATTTGTTTTTCTCCTTCTCACTCTTATTTGTTGCTGGAATTGATCAAGTTGTGTAACAGTATAATGAAATACATGCATAACTATAAAAACAGGGCCAGGAATCAGCTATGAAAACCAAAAGTGTGTGTGTGTGTGTGTGTGTGTGTGCGCCCTCTCCAGATTTTTGTTTGTTTGCAGCGTGGTACAGGAAACAAGTCTGAAGACACCCTGTTGCTTCTGGCTTTTTCCCTGGACTATCAAACAACACAGCCTGATTCACAGTCCAGACATCGTCCTCATATTGTGACATTTTGTGAACTGATATGCCAGAATAAAACCAGGAGGTGAGAAGATTTACTCACCTCTGAATGCTTCTACTAATGTCAGTCTGACTTGCTTTCCTATAATTCAGCTATTAGTTATTTCACCACATGGACTCTCAGATTAAATCTCATTAAGATAGTTGGATAAACTTTAGACATGCTAGTTTTACTCAACGCTCAGTAAAACTAGTAGGTTTTCTAATGTGCAAAACTCAGAAGCAATGTCATTCCTGAATCTAAACTCTGACTCTCCTGAAGTTAAATTGCCAACTGACTCTTGTTAACGTGGAGCCTAAGATCCAGTCGGAGCGCTCAAACACGGCAGGATTTCCAGGCATGACTGAAAGAAGCTAATCCTTCGCATTCGAATGGGTCGGCATCATCACTCTGAAACTGCTGTCACTGTAGGAAAATGATGACAAGAGCTTAACAAAATTAGCACCAAACCTATGAGCAGTGATGAGATGATTTATGTTTTCAGCCTCTTCTGTGCAGCTATGGCTGTCAATGGGAGTACAGTCTACAAGTGACACTCGTGGGGAACTGCTTCGTGAATTAATAACATTTGTATTATTAATATTTAACATCTTGAATGGAGTACCTTGTCAACTAATAAGCAGTTTCCCTTTGGGGACCAATAAAGTATATTTTGTTCTATTCTATGTATTCTAATGTAGCTTTCCCGTTAGTGAAAGTAAACTAGACCTGGAATGCATTGCTTGTCATGTTTCTCACAGTCTTGTGCAATTTTTTTATTGATTTTAATTTAGCTTTTCCCATTCTTGGATGTCGACCCAAAATAAAATGCACCAATCAGGCAGACCTTAATCGCCACAAACATGACTAATTATGGTTGGCTCCCATCCTGTTTGGTTAGAGAAAAATGGCTGTTGAGAAGAGTTGGTGGATTTTTGTTGTTGTGCTCATAGTAGATGCAAGAGCAAATGAAAATGAGATCAGATGCGGGGCTTGTTTCTCCCGGACCGCTGAGTGTGAGGAGTGGTTGAGATTAATCAGATGGCTATTGTAACATATTCTTGTTTCCCCTCAGTCATAGTGAAGTGCCTGAGCAATAACCTGGGTGTGAGCGTACATGCTAATGAGTGTTAGTACTCATCCACTAAAGACAGTCTCTTCTCATCAGATCTACGACAGCCTTATCTTGTTTTGTACATAGAAGGAAAGCACTCTTTCATGTTTAGGAAAGAAACTGTGAACTGACAGACAGCCTGCAATTCTTTGTGTTTTGCTCAGAAACAGATGTGAGAGAGGTGGAGAGTCGAAAAAATAAAACACATTTTGATGAAACCACACTGGCTACATCTACATAGCCTATATTTGTGCGCTTGGGTGTGTAACCTAGAGGTTCATTTGGTGAGGGTTCATAAGCGCTCACTATGAAGGCATAACATTATTAATCATAATGTAAAACCTCTGAAGAAAATTTTCCACCACAGCTCACAAGCCTTTTTTTAATTTGAAATGTGCTTATGCTATAGCTCAACCACAAACGCATAAATAACACTGATGTTTTGAATACTTATGATAAAGGTGATCTGTAACTAAAGACCGACAGGGAGTGAAATTAAATTAAATGAGTGGAATCCTGACTCACAGTGGGTTCAGATCCCCCCCTTTTCAAAAACCAGCGTGAGTGTGGGCTAGGGTTTGTGTTGGGACATGTTAAGTTATAGATAAAACTTAACAGGAGACTAAGTGCTCTCCTGTTAAGTTTTATATATATGTTATATATATATATATGTATATATATATATATTTACAAAGACCATAACCTCTGGGTAGAATGTGACATATGCCATTTTCCCGCCCCGTTTTGTGCATATGCCACATTTAATAAATGTAGCTTATATCTGTTGATTTTTGGCCTAGTGCAGTCATCCATTTATACCAGCAGGTGGCATGATTTATCACAAGAAAAAATAAATTACCAACTACTGTACACAAATTTTACTGTACTGTATCTGTGCCACAAAATGGTCACTTTGTGCAACTTTTACATAAGATCAAAGTATTAGCTTAGCTCTCCCTTTCTATTTCTCCACTTAGATTTCTCTGCAGAAAAGCTGTTGAGAAATTTATGGCAAGTCAATATTTTATTGTGGTATTTATTTATTTATTTTTTGCTGTGGAAAACTTCACCTCACCATACAAACACAACCATATGAGCACAATATCCTCCCAGCTCTCAGGAAGCACTTTATCCATTTCTTCAAACATTTGGTTGATTTTGGCAGTGAGCTCACTGTAAACTCCATCATTTTACTGCAGTGCGTTGTGACTGCCATCTGAAAACTATCACATTGATTATGAACTGCTGGTGAGATTATAAGAGTGTGTTTTGCAAAAATACATCAGATAAGCCTGCCAAATTGGCAGACGTGGGAGTGTTTCATCAGGACGTTTCTGAAGCCCATAGCCACAGGCCGATGTACTTGGGTGCAGCAGTGGGTGTCGGACTTGGCCATTCTGAGGCCCGAGGCAAACCTCTTTGTTTCGCTTTTGTGGTTTCTGCGAAGGAGTTATCAAGAAAACAATCATTCACACACAGAGGTAGATGAGAGTTCAAAAAAACTGGTCTAGCAACAGAAGCAGTTAGCAAATGTGTTTTCACGAACAGAGAGCTGATATCAAGACGGTGTAGTTTAGTAGGCTATTGCCTTGCTGCTTAGAAGTCCTGGGTTCAAATCCCTACCTGGGGCCTTTCTGCGTCTCTAAACTACCCTCTGGTATGAGTTAATGGGGATTGTTGTCTGACTCTGTGTTGCCATGTAATGGTCCTGTTTAAGGTATAAGAGGGAGCCCAGCTAATGGACATGGGCAATGTAGATAATGGAAGGGACAGACGGATATGTTATGTATACTGATCGAATTTTCTTCCGCAGGCTGGGAAGTTGGCTGTCGAGCGAGGATGGGCCATAAATGTAGGTGAGTTTTCAGCCATTTGTACTTACAATGGCATTAGTACCAACCTAAGAACCACTGTGGTGTATACATTAAGCAGTTGTTATCTCATTTGTGATTTTGTTGGGTTTTTTTCATAAGATCACAGCGAAACATTACCTTTGACATTAACATTTGTGTAAACAACAAAATGACAATAAACTTAATTGTATTATTTATTTGATAGGTTTGGCCCCATTGTGCCTGGGGCCTAAAATTAAAAAGTAAATTTACTACTACAGAGAGGGTGGATGGCAGAGGTTTCTGGGATAGTCTGTGAGCTGTTGTTCCACTGACAGCCATTTTAAGACTATTAGCATTAAAGTCATTGAGAGATGGGAGCGAAAAGTGTATTTGAACTGTCATGGGATCTGATTTCTCAGCCTCCCTGGAAAAACTTTCCCTGTGCCTGACATCAGAGGTCTTCAAAGCGGGGGTCACAAAGGTACCACAGGGGGATCGGGAGATTTCTGATCAGATACTTTTGTCTCTAAAAATACTTCAACATGAATCCAACATATAACAAATGGATGAAAGGAGGCATAAAATCACATATTTCAGTCACACATGCACACATACAGAGATACAAGCGCTGTCCAAAATGTTAATATGTTAATAAGCTAATCACTTTTGCATTTCAACTTGCTTAAAATAAAAACTTCAATACAATTTGTACTGAGTGCACAGTAATAAAGCATGTTTTATGTGATAGTAAGTCTCGTTTAATTTAACACTGTGTTGTGGAGCCCACCGACTGCCAAAGTTTGGTTTCAGGAGGAGCAATTTGCTTTTCAGCTGTGCAACAGTGAAGCAGAACGCTCTCCTTCCTTTTTTTGTTTTAGTTTGTAGCAATAGATGCATCTTCAGCTAATAATACTTCTAACATCAATATGTGAAAGGCTCAGTCCTTCCTGCTTGACTTTACAGTAGTACAATGTAGGACTGATCGGGTGACTATTTTTTGATGGACCACTTAATAATTGGATAGGCAGAAGATTTTATACTCCATTTAATGTTTTATTTTTATTAAATTCACTATTATTTCAACAATTGATTAAATAAAGTATTTTGTGTCGTCAGTGAAGTTGCACTCTAAAATGAGCTCTGATTTATCAGGGGGAGGCTTCCACCACTGCTCCGGTGACAAGGGAGGCGGCTTCTGTGCCTATGCTGACATCACACTGGCCATCAAGGCAAGCACTGCTTGTTTTATCTCAACAATAGCAGTGATTCTCTGTCACATCCAGCTTTAAACCAATTTATCTGAGAAAGTCATTTGAACTTCGAGTCATTGTCATGGAGCCAAACGGATGTAGAAGTTGAAACGCATAAAAAGAAATGTGTTCATTACAGCAGTTTAATAGCTTCATTTTAATTGATTGTTAAATGTTGGCGTTTCACAAAGTTGTATACTAATTTAAATGATTTGTTATTATTATACTTCCAGCATAATTACTTTCTGCTTAATTTTTTCTTTTAAGATCTTTTACGACAGCCAATGCACATGCAAAATCCCCCCGCAAAATTTTTCTTGCTCCTGTAATCAAATATGCAGACAATTTTTGTAGATTGTGTGCAACACGCCCACTTACTGTGTATACAACATTTTTTACTTTACTCAGCTCCTTTGGAATATTTGTTGCTCTGGCCCTATGTATGATGATTCTATATAACATACACGTTTCACTCTCTGAGATGACTGGCAAGAAGTATTACACATTACATATTATTATATATATACATATAATATTGTACTTTTTTGAGACTTACCAGTGGTCCATTCATACATTCATACGTCCGTCCATACAAAATGTTAATAACCGAATTAAGAATTTCTTGTGGTTATTGAAAACTGATGTTATTTGCCAACAACAAGGTGTTTTGTCAATCACTGATCAATCAGTTAAATAATATTGAATGAGACAGGATCGAGTTCTGGATACCAGTTTTCACAGAAATTGTGCCTTTAAATGAGCATTAATTATCACAACTATGAATGCGTCGTATTTACCAGGTAAAATTAGAAAATGCTTGTCATATGTTGGTTTGAGATACATAGGACTTTTATGGTCTTATTGAGAAAGCCAAAAAATTAAATGTCTACACTAAAAACTTCCAAGTCTGCAACAAAACTAGAATATTGTCTGTCGTTCCTGTAGATGAGCGGAAGATGAATGACTGAAATGCTTGTATGAAACTATGACCACTTTTGAAAGGGAAATAAACAATTTTTTACTTTTCTTTGCTCAGTTTCTCTTTGAGAGAGTGGAAGGCATCTCCAGAGCCACCATCATTGACCTTGATGCTCATCAGGTGAGCCAGTACATTACTCTCACCCTCTCATTATGGATATTTTCCAAATTATTAACTGGTTCATTTCTTTCAAAATCCGTTTTTATCAACATAAGAAGTATGTTTAGGTCACCGGGTAAAAAGCAGTGGTACGGGATGCCACCAGGGACCTTATTCAGAATTAGCTTCCATAAACGCACATGAAACCAAACTCCTCCACATCTGCGTAAAAATTACGACAATTGGTGAAGATTGCAAGCCTGCGCAAAATTTGCAACTTATGACTGAATTTGCAATAATAGTTGGATTTATTATTAATATATCAATAAATTCCTCAATAATCTCTTTTTTACCAAAAATTGGATGATAAGTCTTCAGTCTGATTCTGTTTTTGAAGAACAATTTAGTTTACAGAGACTCAATAATTATTTTTTTGTTGTTGTTTCTGATGTTTTTCTTTCTTTACTTTGGATATTTAAAATGTCTGCAGTTGTTAAATATTCATTAGAATTTAACGTTTATTGATCTTTGAGAATGTGTTCTTGCATTATTATTATTATGCCATCATTACCATGATATTTCTTGGAAATTGTCTCAAAACAACAATATTATTGTTCATCACAATAACTTCTGGGACAATTTATTGCCCAACAAAATTTGTTAGGCTTCTTTGGATTCACAACTTCCTGATGGGACTGTCCAGGTGAGTTGGACGGGGTGGGACAGAAGTCTGGAACGTAGTTGTCAAAAAGCAAAAGAATAATCAATGATTTAATGTGTTGAATGAACTGGTTTTGGAACTGGTCTCACAGGGAAATGGACACGAGCGAGACTTCTTGGGCGACACCAGAGTGTTCATAATGGACATGTATAATCACAACATCTATCCCGGGGACAGATATGCCAAAAGTAAGTTAAAGCGTAAATAACTTTCTTCTCAAATTTGATTTTTCTTTCTCATAAGCCAAGTGTCACATATGGCCTTAACTCACTGCTGGGCATTAAACACATCGTTCTGTGTCTCCAGCACTGCGTTGGGTAGAAGTTGAGCTGGAGGTGTTTTGTCTCTTTTGACATCGCCGTGTGTCGTCGTAATTCTGACTCGAGTCACAGTAACTCCTCACCAAGTTAGCACTTCCAGCCAAGGACTTTCTACAACACAAGAATCCCATCTTTTTGCAGATAACTCTAAAGATACACATGAGCAGTTTCTGTCCATATTCAATTTTTTTGACATGTAGTTATTGTCTCTGAAACTAATCCAATCAAAGGCTCTTTTCTGCCTTCAGTAAGACAAAACATCAATGCATCCTGGGTTGTTTAAGATAAGCTGCAGGGCAACATTCTGTTTATTTTCATCAAAAACAAATCCGATTTAAAGAAGAGCTATTTTACTTTCTAAAAACAAAGAGGAATTGTATTTGTTACTGTTCTTTAATGCGTTTGAAGTTGCATTTATTTGAACATTAAAACAACAAAGCCTTATAATGCTTTTGGTTTTTCTAACTTTAGTTTAAAATAATGAAGACATCCATTAGTTGGCTGACTTTTTTTCTATGTATCAAAGAGAGGAATCTACCTGACCCTTGCAGTAGTCTTCCAGCATTAAATGGACAGTAAAAAAGAAGATGCTTGCTTAATTGTCTCTTTAACTATTATTAAAGAGTTATTTCAGTTAATTTCCTCACTGTTCTAGTAGCCACAGGTCAGCTGTGAGCGAATGACTTAATGTAGTGTGAAGCACTTTGGGGTCCTCTGGACTTGACAAAGCTCTATGCAGGTGCAGGCCACTTACTATTGTTTATCTTCAGGAGCCATTAAGAGGAAGGTGGAGCTGGACTGGGGCACTGAAGACTCAGAGTACCTTCAGAAGGTGGAGCTTCACTCTGAGGGAGCGCTGAACGAGGTTCGTCCTGATGTCATCGTCTATAATGCAGGGACAGACATCTTGGACGGGGATCCCCTCGGAGGCCTCTCCATATCTCCACAGGTACGCTGCCTTCTCTGACGTCTATCTCTTAATGAGGCTGTAGTTTCAGGTCGGGCTCCTGCAGCCGTTTCATTAGTTTATTCTTTGTGGTTTTTATGACCTTCTCTATATGTCTGAATTTTCCTTCTTGGATGAAAAAACATGTCTGCCTGTTTGTCTGACTAAGTTAAAACAGTCAAATGTTCAAAGCTCAGGGTAAGGAAGGATTTTGAGCTTCTTAAAAAAAAGAAGATTCCAGCATTGCCTTTCAATCGATGTTTGGTATTGTAGGCTCCAGAGAGTTTGTTTACAATGTTGGAAGGTTTTGCAGAATGAGCATTGTAAATCAGAAATCCCATGTACACCGTACACATAGAATTGATCCAAATGCAACTCAATTGTCGCAGCAATATCATCAGATAATGTCATCTCTTAATCTTACTCTTGGTTATGCAGACACTCTGTTTGCACTGACAAAAGTTCATTTTCCAGCTTACTTCTGAGAGGACCTCAAACTTATGACTGGTTAAGGTATTTTCTGAGCTCAAACTTATGACTGGTTAAGGTATTTTCTGACTCGTCCAGAAAGTTTTGGGAGCATCTTTTTCTTTCCACTGCAGTGGACAACCAATCCCGTCTCATATCTGTTTGTTTAGTGCAGTGGAGTGAAAAAGGTTTTTGCCCCCTTACCTCATCTCCTATTTGTCAAACTTACGTGTCTCAGAACATCAAACTAATTTGGATATTCCTCAGACATTATGTGGTTCCACTATCCTTGTAAGAGAAAAGTACTTCACCAAATCCATTTTTAAAAAATGAATGAGCTCTGATCCACAGTTAATTTTAGATTTATTGGATCCTATGGTCAGACTTCCACATATGATAACAATATGATAATATTGCAGAATATCTTAGCAGTTTTAGCACTGCTCTAAATACACAGCTAATTTGTCAAATAGGCTTGTAAATGGCATCAAAAAAAGAAGTGCAGCTCTAACAATATTGTCAGAAGTTCTGGTCAGGCATATGTTTCTGCCACACATTCTGATGTTTGAAATCCCTCGCTGTGGGGGCAACATTTGCTCTCAATAAATTAGGTTTAGAGTCGAGCCTTTCCCTCCCAGAATCCCCTGGCGCAGACAGATGCGTTTCCAATCAGTGGCTTCCTGTCGGGGTCAGGCAGGCTATCTCCATGCTTCCGCTCTGTCCCCAGGGCTATGAAGGTCTGAGGGCTTACAGAGACTGACGGCTTCTTCTGCTTTCTTCTTGCCAGGGCATTGTGAAAAGGGACGAGATTGTGTTCAGGGCCGCAAAGCAGCGAGGTATTCCCATCCTAATGGTGACCTCAGGAGGGTACCAGAAGAAAACGGCGCGGATTATCGCTGACTCCATTCTTAACTTACGTCAGCAGGGTCTGATTGGAGCCAAAGCTCTGGAGAGGGAGGGATTGTCACAAATGGTGACCCACTTGACACAAAGCTCAGGTTCTGCAGGATCAGCACACACCGCTGTGTGAGGACGGGTTGCCTATAAGCTAACACTCTTGAAAATGCACTGATTTAACTTTATGATGTGTATTTTGTTTTTCTTCAGAGATTAATTATGATATTCTGTATGTTTTGAATCTATGAAAGCTCAACAATAAGTTTTTGCGCATACACAATGACGGTGTAAATGTTTAAAGGAAAAATAGTATCAATAACATTCAATAGATTTCATAAGCATGTGCCATAACATGTGTTTGTTTTGCATTTGGTGGCAAATCATTGAGAGAGAATCTGCCATCTCAGGAAATCAACAACAACAACAAAAAACCCATTTAATAATGTTTGTTGGACTTAGTTGAAAACAATAATGGTGGAAGCATCTTGTTTGTGGTTATGAGAGTAAAACGGGTTTTCACACTGCAATAGTTAATATAACTGTAACCAGGGATGGAGTCAAGGCAGGTTCTTCTAAACAAGGCCGAATATTTAGGACTTCCATAAATGTTTCAGGACATTGTTTTGTTGCACACCTCGAAATGCAATGGAAAACGGCTATTTACACCAGCAAAACTGCCTATTGGAATTCAACTGCTAATTATCATAATATACAAATCATTACTGTTGTTATTGTTTATCCAATGCAGTGGAGGAAAGATGGCTGTAGTCAGAGAGGTGTTGGTTTTTACAGTGTTCCATACACCTTTTGCTTGTTTATTCAAGTCCAACTGCTCCAATATGTGGAGTCTGAAAGCAGGAAGAGCGATTGGAGGTCAGCTGTTTTATATCAGATATCGCTCCCAATATGCAAACACAACCTCCACATGCGATTTGCTTAATTCCTAATTGACGTTTACATTCTAACGTGGTGTTTAAAAGTTGTCCAGCCTCTGTCGGTCCACACAAATTCACTTCCTGAAGCCATGTTTAGTTCCTAACAGGAAGTCCTGCTTGTTTTGAAGGGTTATGATTGGCTGACATAGGTTTTTGCTTTGCGCTGCACTGCCCCCTATAGGTTTTGATATGTTTAAAACACCGCACAGTAGTGTAATTTCGCAGGCTCGTGTAAGAATTAACACTATTCTTACACCAATTCAAGTGTGGATGAGATTGTATGGTAAAAATGAATATCTTTGCTATATTGTTTTAGAAAGACCTGGCTGTGTGTGGACAAGGCCTGAGTTTGTGCCATAATTTAAAAGGTTAAACGTTGTTGCTCTAGGGTTGCTGTGTCTTTTTGCACTTTTGCCCAAAGATCAATATAAGTTAGAAATGAAGGCACTTTTACTTATTTTTCCTTGTGTCACTAGATGTTGTCCCTTCGCATGGATACAATTTACAAGTACTTGCGAACACACAGACGCGCTCTTTGAAATCAAAGAACCAATGTAGTGAACAACCACAGGCAGCAGGATTTTACCAACTAGAACAGTGTGTTATTTTTCTGCACTCTGATCATGTTGCTTTTCTCTCACATTCAGCTTATTGTGCGTCTCTGGGCGAAGATAAAAGGGACTTCAGTTTTTGTAATTGTCACAAAAACTAATTGGTCTCGAACCGGCCATGACCCAGTTGGTTGAACAAGAACAACACCGAAACTGAGCCAGGAAAAACAACCGGTCTTAGCCATCCATTTCTGATTGTAACATTTGTTAACTCTCACTAACGGTTTCATTTCTGAGAAATATTAAAATACTTTCACTTTTAAATACTTTGTGTTTAAAATACTGGTGTTTCATTATGAATATTATGGGGGTTTTTTCTCTATTTTTTTTTTTTCTTACTCTTTCTGTTGTCTAAATCAGCTATATAAAATATCTATATCTATAAAATATCTATATAAAACATTTAACTCTGGAAAACATTTAATATATTAAATTTAACATGAAATGAATCGGTGTCACCTGTTTGTATCTTTGAGTTACAGCGGACTGATCACCTGTGAGCGATCAATATATTGTATATTGGCTAAAAAAGTGAGACACTTAAGATCATGATTGTTATGATTTGGGGTTTTATTTGATCTATTGTGATTTATTTTTCAAATAACATCTATTAATCACTTTATTATGTGAACATAATGTTGAATGGGTTCGCAAAATATGATTTTGCACCAATATTTTAAATAAAGTAGTGAACAGTTGAAAATATTATATATCCTACCTTTAATTATTTATAATAACTATCCAACTCGTTTCAGCATACATCAGAGATCTTATTGGTCCATTTGTAATTAGAATAATAATTTTATTTATAATGCACTTTCAAACAAAGAACAGTTTCCTCTCCAGTGGAACGAGCTCCCAGTTTTAGTCCCTTCTACTTTTTGATAAAACTTATAATTAAGCTGTTTGCCCAGTCATTGGATGATTGACATAGTGGAGTCCATGGCCAGTTGAAAACGGCTTCAGCCACAGTCAAATACCATCACACTTGCACAAAAATGCAAATGCGAACCCGTTCTTACACAGATCGGTAGGCAACCCTTTGATTAAGTGCCTTGCTAAGGCGGACGTCGATGTCAAGGATGCTGGAATCAAACCTGCAATGTTCAAAAATTCAAGACCGCAACTTTTTCCTTTGGGTCACAGACGCCTGGAAAAACAAAAGAACAAGAATACCTTTAATAGGACTGTAAATTAAAAATTTACGTATTTAACAACATATATAGCAAAGTAATTCATGTTTCAGAAGACAACAAAATGGAGAAGAGTCCTCAATGTGAAAGCTATTTTAAAATAAAGCAGTAGGAGCAGATTCTGATAAACAAGCTGCCTATGGCACCTTCTGCACTAGACATTACGCTTTGCAGCGTGTCACTGAAGTGGGATTTCAGAACGTCAAAAATCTTCTCCAGAGCCGGGGGTGATCATTTGCTGAGAGAAAAGTTTTTGCCTTCTTCCACTTCCTGCTGGATTCTGTCCCACGGCGTGAAGAGGGACACATTGAGGGGATCTGCTGTCCAGATGGGGAGAAATCACTTGAGCTGTTCATTGAGCCGTTCCATCACACACACACACACGCACGCACACACACACACAGAGAGAGAGCTCCCTACAGCAGCAGAGACACAGCTGACATTCAGCGTGGAGGCTTACTGGGACGGGATTGCAAATGGTACAATCCCAGTAAAAGCAAGGTACCACCTGCTCAGTTGGGGCTTTAAATGCAAAACAAAAAGTCGTTTCTAAGCAGATTCTAAAACCATTTCACTCTAACCTCAAATGAGCAAAAACACACTGTAATTTCCATCTTGTCATCATGAAACAGAAATGAAGGCCTGACCAGCCAGCATCTTCACCAGGTCTTTGGCTCTAGCTCTGGTGTCAATCTGCACATTCTGGACCAAAAGATGTTCATCTCCTGGACACAGAACCCGTCTCCTTCCTGATCTGTGTGATGGCTGGACATTCCCATCATGCCTAGACCTGCCTGGACAGATGAACGCGACCCCTTCAAGCATCTGGAAATTGTTCCCCAGGATGAACCTGACTGGTGCAGCGGCACCGTTTTCTTCCTGGTGTCTTGGCTGATTTCTTTGGAACTTCCCATCATATCAAACAAGATGGCAGTAAAATGCATCCTCAGGTTTTCCTCCAGTTACCTCAGTTGTGTCAGGTAATCTGTCAGAGGTTTGTGGAAGGGAAACCCAAAAGATTTGACCCGACTCATACATTTTAAGAGACACTTGTCCCCGATGCTGTCCAAATAAACTTTTAAATTCAAGGAAAGTTACACACACAAAAAAAAAGGGAAAAAGAAATTTCTATAAAACGTTTTCTGGCATTTAGGAAACAGAAATCACTTGGATAATTCTAACTGACCTAAAACAAGAGATGTACATTCCAGTGAACAAGTCCTACTTATTTGTGAATATGTGGTTTCCGTCAATGGAAAGAGACAAACGGTGAAAACGTTCAATGACTTTGGCAGCAGACTGAGAGTAGCTGCAGTTCAGCCTGCTCCTCATTACGGGTCTCCACCGGGACAAACTTTCCGTCCCTCCCCCTGGTCTGCGAGCCTCCTCGGGTTTCCAGAGGCTGAGAGAGGACGAGCTGGAAACGAAACGGCTCATCACAAGGCAACGACCAGCGGCGTCCCGGGTCCTCTGGGTTTCCTGGCTCCTCTGCTCTTCACCCGTTAAAAAACAAAAAGAAAGAAAGAAGAAGAAAAACACACACACACACACCCGGCTAACCAGAATCCAAGGATATCCGTGTTTTGCGTTTTATGGGCTTGAATGAGAACTTTTATTGGACCGTATTTCATCCCACATGTTGGATCTTTCTGAGCAGCAAACGGTGAGTTGAATCTCATTAGCAGCAGGTTGCGATGCGATGTGCGCAGAGTCAGTCCGTCAGTGGGCATTTTATCCGAGTTTGTTGCCGATATTCGTCAACTAAATAATGTTGCCGGTGGTGCTGGGTTGCGTTTGTGGACAGAGACGAGCCTTCATGTAACCCCGCTCAGGAAAGTACAGCCATCCTGGCTTTACAGGTGAACAAAAAAAAAACAAAAACCCAACCTTCTGAACGATTCAATCTGTCTCAACTGTTGAGGTTTTTATGGATAATTTGCTGTTCTCAAACAAGCTTCACAGCAGGTGTAGAGTTAAAGAGTTTCCTCCTTTAGCAGCAGCAACCAGAGATAAAATTGAAGATAATCTAAGCCAGACTAGCTGGAAGCAGAAATTGAAGGTTTAAGATTAGACAGAGATACCCAGAAGTTGGACTCAAGTAGGAGTAGAAATTAGCCATTCAAAAAACAACTCAAGAGTAAAAAACCAAAGTATTTGCTAAAAATACTTTGGTTGAATTACTGAGTGACAATAAAGTAAAAAAAACAACAACAAACATTTAATATTTAAAAAATGACATCATCAGATTATGTGGAATTGTAATCTGATGATGTCTAGCAAGAGTGGACTTGTTAACACACATCTTCTCCATTTTGGATTTTTGACAGATGACCCACTTTAAATTAGGAAATGACTTTCTTTCCTTTACCGTTTCCTACAGAGGAAGGGAGATTCCCGTCACCAAAATGCTCCGGCATCTCTGAAGAAACCTTAGAGTCCAGAGAAGAATAGCTCTCTCTCCACTGAACCGCCCAGCCTTTCCCAGCTGCCATGGCCAAGGCAGAAGTAGCGTTGTTGAGGTGCGCCTTGCTGCTTCTCTTCCAGCCCATCACCTTAAGCCAGCGCGACTGCTCCGGTGTGGACTGTCCCCCGTTGGAAAACTGCATCAAAGAAGCGCCGGACAGCGATGGGTGTTGCGCTTCGTGCTTGCAGAAAGGATGTAGGTGTGAGGGTTACCAGAGGTATGACTGCACCCGTGCCGGATTCAAGAACCGCATTGTCCCTGAAGGACAGTCCTACTTTGTGGACTACGGCAGCACCGAGTGCTCCTGCCCTGTCGGAGGCGGCCCCATCAGCTGCCGCTACATTGGTTGTCCGGATTTGCCACCAAACTGCATTGAGACTTTGGAGCCTGAGGATGGTTGCCAGCAGTGTGAACTCATTGGATGTGTTCACAGAGGGAAGAAGTACAAGGCAGGACATTCAGTCCACGTTGAAGCCTGTAGGGTCTGCCACTGTCCCAGTGAAGGAGGGAAGCTCATCTGCTACCCTGATCCTGAATGCGATCCCATGGCCAAATTGACATCGATTACAGATGACAATGCGTCCAACGGACGAGATGGCTTCCTCACCAGGTTCGATCAGCTCTCTGCGTCGTATAACCGTCCTTCCAGTGGGAGTCTTCCTCATTTCATACTGTCACCAAGTGACGATGACGAGCCAGAGGAATATGATTACAACCATGCGGACTTCTCGGAGGCGTATGTGGATTTATTTGCTCCACCCAGCCAGCAGTCCATCTTTTCCAACAAAGTTGCTTCGTTAGGCTCTGAGAGATCTGAAAGAACTTCTTCCCTCCTGGGTTTAGACGTTCCCAAAAAGATGGAACTGAGAGAGCAATATGGAGTTCATCCCCATCTGGCAGAACCAGTAGCGACACAAGTTTCCTCTGCTGCTGAGCAGAGTACTGCCAGCCCATCCATAAATCCAACTGCTTCTTGGCAGGATCTCCAATACACACAAACTCCTTCAGGCAGAGGTGTAGATACTCACACAGACTTGGAATACCCACTTTATGCACACCCAAGTCTGGGAAGTGTTGCACTTCCAGTGAACAACCTAAGTAATGTTGAGGAGAATTCAGGAGGAGACCTTCATCATCAGAGGAGCACCAAGATGGAGGTTGGTTCCCATAATGCATCAGGTGGTGTAACTCCCAAGAGTTCAGTCAGTCATCTAATGAGGGGTACGGAGAATATTCCTGACCAGAAAGCGGTGGAGTTTCCCCTCTACATGCTGAAAAACACCCCAGATGACGCAAACTCAAGAATGCATTTTCCCGAAGAACTCCATGAACCAAATGGCGAGGATTGGTTTAATGAAGAAGGACGAGAACCTCTCCCAGGAACCGCAGACTCGGTTAGGACGACGCAAAACGAGAAAAGCCACAACAGTTTCGAGTCTAGCAGTCCGCCGCAGGGTGATCCTGAGTATCAGCAAACAACCACGGCTTATTTAATCCCCGCTGCGTCCCAGCCACCTTCAGTTATCAGACCTCTAGAGTCTCAACTTGGTGGAGATGTTCCTCGCAGTCCCAACAGCGAGGACCTGAAGGCTGAGGGGAACGGAGAAGGAAACGAAGGACTTCACAGACCAGAAGGAGGTGAGTTACATGTGCTTAAGTCATCGTCTTCTGTTCATTAAACATAACAAGAAACCATCAGCTTTATCTGTTGGCACCCTTCCCTAAACTATGAAAGCGAAAATGCCTGCTGGCTGGGCTTAAAAAAAGAGTCATGATATTTGGTACATTAGATGGGAAAGCAGCCCTGTGAGACATTAAACTGTTGAGGAAAAGGACCTTTACGCAGAATTAAGAGATCAACAGACATGGTAGCAGACGTATTTCAAGAAATAACTGAATCTCCTATTCAGCTGTTTTGTCTCAGTTGGTCTCAGATATAAACCGATACAGACACGGTAAAAAAAAAAAAGGATACCGTCCTAAGAATATCGGGGAACACAACGATAAAACTGAAATGACAGTCAAACGCGCAGATTCGTGCCAACACAGAGCGGAGCGCAGGCAGAAAGTGGAAGGGAAATTCTGCATGGTTATCAAAATTATTTACAGTGGAAATCTGTACAGTCTGAGAAATGTAACTGCAGCGTACATGCAGCTGTTAGGCTGTTGGCCTAAGAAGTTTTAGAGAATATTGGGAGAACAATGAACATCAGAGACTATAATCTGCTGGGGCCGATGTTATGGATGTTTATTTTTTAAAGGTTTTATTGGCTCTAGTGGCCTGTATTTGACAGTAAAGTTGATAATGAGAGAAGGAGGAAGACATGCAGCAAAGGTCACCAGGCGGGGAATCGAACCTGTGACAGGACTAAGGCCTCCAAATGTGGGTTGAGCTTAACCCCTGCAGAACATTTTATTGCTATTGTCAGTCATGGTGAGAAAGTGGCTTGTTTTTGTTTTGTTTGTTCTTCAGCTTTTTTGTCATCAGGAAAATCCATCTTGTCTGAAACTCCGGTTAGTCCCAGCGCAGCCAAACCACTGGATTCACCACTAATTAAATGAAATTCCGATTATTACTCTGAGGTCATATCCTAAATTCTCACAAATGAGAGTTTGTACCTTTTTGCAGAAATGGAAAAAATGAAATGACAGTTTCTCACCAAGCAGCACAGAGTTTGTTCTGAGAAACTGGCTAACCAATATTAACATTGGGGTTGGGAAACAAACCCCAAATGCAGGTAATTTTGAATCACCTGCAAGATTTTTGAAATACAAAAGATGTTTTTTTAAATTATTATCATTATTTGTTTGCTGTACACATCAATGTTCATTCTATAACATGCTAGGTGGAAAAAATTAAGCACGAAAAATAGTCGAAAAGACAGGAAAAAAAAGCTTCATGGGATTAAAAAAAACGTGTTAAATAGAAAGTTTGCAATGAATATGTAACTGGTCATTGCAAAACCATGACCAAATTATTTATTTAATTGTTTAGGTGTGGATTCTGAGCTTTCCAATGGTGTCAGACACATAAAAATGTAACAAAGTGAAGAAGACGTGGCCATTTGAACACTGGCATAGTGCAATCCAAAATTCAAAGAAAAGAGCACTTACAGTTTCCCCCAAAACCTGTTGAGCAGCAGCTCACTATTGTGCAAAATTCACTTTTTGCATGTTTCCATGTGTGGGCATCTACCCCTGCAAGAAACGGTCCAAGAGCAAAACACAAAAAGAAAACTCCCAGTTGTTTCTTTAGGAACCAGTAAATGTTCTGGTGCTGTCTGCAAAACAGCCCATTTCAAAAACCTTTACTTTTTGTAGTTTTTAGCGAAATTACGTTGGACTCTTAAAATATTGTGTCACAATTTTTTTTACCCACCAACACCAAGCCACGCCCAGCATCTCACCTGGCAACACAAGTAGAGCTCCACCCACTTTATTGCAAGATGGCACTAAGTTGTTTTTTTTTTATCTGTTGGATTTATACTGTACAATGGCTGCTGGAAAAGGAATACGGCGCCACGACTGGCGTGTCTTCATCTTATTTTTGTCTCTGCGATATTAAAGTTGTAGTTTGCTCAGATTAGTTTAGGAGGGACTCCTTTGAGAACTACCAACAGGGCATGGCAGGATTTTCGTGTTGTGGTCGTAACGGCTGCGCATGTTCCGCCTTAACGCCAACGTAAGCACAGCGCTCTCTCTCTCCTGCTGAACACCATTAACGAACAGCAGCGGGCCCACCGCAACGGTGATGACATAATTGCAGGGGGACTTTAACGAGGCAAGCTTGACGACTGAACTCGTAAAGTTCTACCAGCGTCTGAAATGTTCTACAAGGGGAGAGAACATTTTCAAACATATGTACACCAACATCAAGCACGCGTGTAGAGCCACACTTCGGAAAGTCAGACCTTCTTACCCTCAAGCTCCCCCTCAAACTTTTTAGAGGCTGTGAGGCATCACCAGGCGACCTGAGTGCTCCCATGTCAGAGGAGCTAAGCTGCTTCTTTGCCCACTGTGAAACCCATCAGCAGCATTCCCCTGCTCCAGCAGCATTCCCCTGCTCCAGCCCTGACTGCGCCCTGACCTGGCTCCTCCACCACTCCACTCACTGTACAGCAGCATGATGTCAGACTGCTGCTCCTGGCAGGGAACCCCAAGAAGGCTGCCAGCCCAGACAGAGCATCTGGCAAGGTGTGCGTGACTTCCAAAAGGAAGTGCCGTGTTTTTGCTGCCGGATGTCTTCTTCTTTTACTCTTTGTTTCACACAGATGTCTGATGACATCAAACTGCATGATGTTGACATTTTTTCAAAACTGGCTCTGGTGGCTGGAGTATGTCGGCGTGGCAGAATGGCAAATTTCAATCCCTCGCCTTACGCATACGATTGGCTCTAAATCATCCGATTTGCGCCAAAGTGGATAAGATTGACTTTGTCGACCTCTAAAGAAGCCAATAGGACTGTATTAGAATTTGACTCTAGTCCGCCCCCCAGATTATTCCAACATTTATATCCCTTGATAAATAATCCCTCTAGATTTTTCGCTCCTCATCAAGGAGTATTGCTGCACACATTGCTGTGGCGCGTCAATGACTTCACTAAAGCCCCGCCCACTCAGAGAAGATACTGAAGATTATTGGGTCAGTCCTACTGTGTCATCCTGTGTATGATGTGTATCAAACTCTACAAGAAGTCCTCGTCAATCCTTCACCACAAAACAGGAAGTGACAATAAATCCTGTCTGGAAGGTCGGATTTTGGCCAGATTTTTTAAGATTTGCCGCTGGAATCTTACTGAACTGGACTGAATATTTGCCAAATGTGTCGCTTTGTGGATGCGAGGGCAGCTTTAATTGAGTTTATTGATTTTATGTTGTACATTTAAGCAACAAGGCGGTTCAAAATGCTTTCCACCCTAAAACGTAACTATGAACCAAGCAATAAATATTACAGCCAGCACTTTCAGGCAGGATTGGATCCCACCCGTTCTGGCCTGTGGCAAACAGTTGGCCGTTGTTGCTGGCGTCTCTGATGCTACGTTTCTAACTTGGGGTTGCCAAGAAGGTCACCTGCTCGCAGGAAGGTCTTCCATTGTGGTCCGCTCTTTGCAGGAGCAGACCAATTATGGCAGGGGGGTTGAATGTGACAACTGCGTGTTTTTGGGGTGCAGATCCAGGGGAATCTTTTGAGGACATGCTACAGAGCTGCTGTGCTGCCGGCCAGACACGGGCCAGGGAAAAAAGCCACTGCAAAAACATTCCTGCGCTCGGGGACAACCACTCTATTTGCAGGTAAGCAGCACGTCAACTTTTGTGCAATTATTATTCTGATTTTCTTTTATTGTTATCATTGATATCGAGGGGGAGGGGACGCTAACATGCAGGAAGGAGAAAGCAAACAAAGCAGGGGGAATCATCTCTGTTCTTAAAGCCCAATTTTCGTCTATTTTTCTACAATTTTCTGCTACTTTTCCTAATTTAACAAAATGGACTTCTTAACTCAGCAGCGCATTAGCAGACCTTAATGAGGTGGGAAATGAGTTTTAAAACATCAGAACGTGTTGCGACATAAAAACATAAAAACAAAAGACAGAACCGACTTTAGAGCATGCAAAGCACTTAGGTTTAGCCTTCAGGCAAGCGCAAGGATGCATAGTTTATACATTTTGTTTGCATTTAATGAATGCAGCATTTATTTCTCCATATCTGTGCATGTTGGTTGTAAGATAGGTGTTCAGCAAGTTCTTCTGAATTGAAAGCAGCACTTTTATCAAACTTGTTTTCCCTTTTCGTTTCGCCGACTAACTCATGGTTTGCTGTTTTACAAGGTTGCATATTTTGAGTTATTAGAAGTTGAGTTGAAACTTGATGCTTCGGTCTAATCAAGAATTCACGCAGCCAAAAACACCGCAGATAGCTGCAGATTATACCGCACCCACCCTTGGTTTTAATTTTTGTTTCTCTTCGTGTTGTTACAATGTTCCTTCTTTCAGCATTTTTAAACTGTGCGTGGTCTCTGTGTCTCAGTGTGGTGGAGCAGCAGTGCTGTCTCAGCCATGTGAAGGAGAGCCGGTGCGACTCAGGAGTGGCGGCTGCCAGAGCGAGACGCGCTTGTGAAGCCGACGGGAGCGACTCGTGCGCAGATGAATACCAGGTACAGAAAACAGACGCAAAGCGAGGAGGAAGGCGGCTTGAAGACGAGTCATGAGCAGATCGGACAAACATCCATCCACCTGGTTCTTTGGAGAACAAACGGAGAAGTCATTCAAGAAGAGAAATAGGAGCTCTCTCTCCTTTTCTTTCCATTTTTTTTTTTTTTTTACGAGTCGGACTTGGAAACGAGTCGATATTTTGATGCTGCGAATGACAAAAAATGAAGAGAGGAAATTGTTGTTTGGAACGGTTTGTTCCAAACGATCACGCAACAAAGATGCTCATTTTAACCCCACTGAAATTTACTTCAACCTTCAGATCTCAGTGCTAGCAGATGTCTGTTTGCATAAACAGGTTAATCTGTTAAAAAACAAAAAGAAACATAATAAGTTTCTCATTTCTGCTTGTATCCGTTTGGACTGTAAATACTTCCATATGGAAATGTTTAGTCTGCTCCGACTGCACGTCTCTGTTTCTTTAAGGAGAAACCTGGTGGTTTGGCCCCTGAGCCAGATGTTCATTTGTTAAGGCAGCAGAGCCAAACCGGCGAGCCAAGTAATCCACTCACCAGGTTTCAGAGGAAAGCTTCAGGAATTATGAAAGTCAGAGTTTTTTTTTGTATTACTTTTTATGGCACAATATGTTGTCCAGCATGGAACTGCAGCTGAAATCCTTTGCAGTGGCATGAAGAATAAGCCACCGAAACCGTTGTAGCGTTTGTGTTAGTTTTCTGCATGCTTATTGCTGTGCAGGTCAGAAAGTAAAGAGCTATGAAGAGAGTGTTACAGGCATGATGATAAAGTTACAGAATCATACTTAAATATTTATTTAAGGCACACCGTTTTGGTTTGTCTCATCAAACACATGACTGATTGGTTCCATTACAGATCTCAAAAACATGGTTTACCTTCAAGAAGCTAAAGGACTCAACCCACAACAGTCCAGATGGTCTTTGTTCTTTTCTTGGTTTAACTTGGTTATCTCTTCCAGACCAAGATCCAAAAACACAGAGCCAGACACTCACTCCCTCTTGTTCTCCCTAGATCAGCAACTCCAGGCCTCGAGGGCCGGTCTCCTGCAACTTCTAGATGTGAATCTACTTCAACACACCTGAGTCAAATAATGAGGTCATTAAGCAGGACTCTGGAGAACTTGACTGCTCTTAGGAGGTGATTCAGCGATTTGATCCAGCTGTGTGAGACATCTAAGAGTTGAAGGACACTGGCCCTCGAGGACCAGGATTGTCCTCGAGGGCCATCCTGGCCCTGCCCTAGATGATTACCCACCTATCAACGTCATTGTCCCGCCCCTTCATGTTTTGTTGGAGCCCTGTCTGAGGAAATTGTGGACCAGATTGTGGCTGCTCAACAACAGGAACTTGACCCGGGTTCTGGTCCTCCTGAGAAGACCTACATCCCTTCTTCTGTCCAGTCTTGCCTGCTTCACTGGGGTTATATGGCCAAATTATCTTGCCATCCTGGAATTGGTCATATTGCTGCCTTGATTAGACGGAGGTTTTGGTGGCTTTTCCTGTATAAGGACGTCAAAGAAAATGTCTTGGCTTCAGAAGTGGTTCCGACCACTTCTGCTTCACTCTTTTCCGATACCCAAATGGCCTTGATCCCATGTTGCTCTTAATTTTGTGACTGCCTTGCTTGCATCCAGGGGCTTTACAGCTATTCTCACTATTGTTGAGTGTTCTTTCAAAGCCTGTCACTTCTCTGCAAACTCCTGTCATCTTTTGAAATAGCGCAACATTTGATAAAACACATCTTTCACCTGCATGGCATCCCCAGTGAAGTCCTTTCTGACAGAGGCCCACAGTTTACATCCAGATTTTGCAACACCCCAGTGGTGAAGGTGGCGCTCAGATCCGGGTTTCATCCTTAAACCAACGGCCGTACTGAGAGGATGAAGCAGGAACCTTGGTGCACTTGACACTGCCTGTTGGCTTTCAACCAGACCTCTTGGAGCTCCCAGTTGGTATAGGTAGAGTATCCTCACAAAGACCATGTCTCCACAGAAGGACTCGGCGGTCACATCTGTCCGTCATTACATTCGCAAATGCAAACACACTGGGAACAATGTCTCTGCTGCTGTCAACCTCAATGCCGAAGAGAACCGTCGTTTGGCTGACAGAAGAAGAGTCCCATTGCCTGAGTACCAGCTAGGGCAGAAGATCTGGCTCTCCAAAAGACATTCAACTTAAATCCTGTTCTAAGAAGTTGTCTTCTTGTTTATTGGACCGTTTGAGATACAGGCAGTTCTCAAACCTGTTTCTGTTCATCTTCCGTTCAGGCTCCCAGTGTTTCATGTGTCTCTCATTAAACCTGTGTCGACCAGCTTCCTCCTAAGGCCTCCACGCCGGCCCTGGGCCACCACCCTGCTTACCTGCTCCAGGAAATCTGGACTAGGTAAGCAGCCTTCTGCCCAGCCTGTTGACTGGGCAGAAGGTTTCAGTATTTGGTAGACTGCGAGGGATACAAACTTGAAGAAGACTCCTGGCTTTCGCATTAGTTGATGTTGAACGACGACATCAACAAAGACAAAGACTCAAAACAAAGACTTTGAGGCTTCTCGCCCATTCGGTTCTGATTGGCAGCCATTGAGTGGGTCCTCCTGTTTCCTGGTAGGACCTCTGTTGGAGAGCGCGGGATGCTTCGCTCTGTTCAGCCCCCTGTGCCACATGTCTTCCTGCTCTCACAGCAAACTGAGATCTCTGGACTCACACACTGCTGTCCTCGGTCCAAGCTGGCTGCAGCCGACCGACCAACTGATCTCAACTGTCCTCCCAACGGGCTGTTTCTCCTGGCATCTGAGGCCACCTGTGTTGCACATTTCTCTCATTGTGAATATTGTAACTAAACCATCAATGCCTTTTTTTTTAACCCTGCTGTGACTGATTCCACATGTGGGTTAAGAGAATCCTGAAAACAATCTTAAGCAGCAACATGGAAACTCTGTTTATTTGAAGACTGGTGAGGCAAAATGCAGGGTTCTGCTGGATGAAAGCCTGTTCAGCCCACACACTGCAAATTTAAAAAATGTAAACATTGTAATTAGAAAAGAACGGTTGACAAATTCTTGACAAACTGCACAACTTAAGGAAATGCCAGGCTGTGTAATCTGCTGCTGCTGTAGAAATGGATGTTCCCAGAAAATATCAGCTGCTGCTTGATGTGATTGTGAGTTAAGTAGACCGTGGATACACATTTGCTTTCAGTCTATATTCAAAATATTTGCTTTTAAAAACTTGGCCAAGTTAAGGTCCAGACCTAAATTCAATTAAAGATTTGTGGCAAAACCGAAAAATGAATCTTCAGCGATTCTCTTCCTCCAATCAGACTGAGATTGAACTTTGCTGTAAGAAGAACGGCCAGACATTTACCTGTAGGTGTGCAAAGCTGGGAGGCACATACTTTATGGAACCACTTTTTGTGGTGCAGGTATTTTTGCTTGTAACCGTCACTATAGAAACTGAAGCTGCTAAGATCGAGGGGGGGACGGCATTTATTTCACTGCAAAAACTTCTTGTCAAAACTGTTTATGGCGATGATTTTAACCAGTCCTGGTGATTTGTGGCTTCCCTGCTCTTTTGTCCATGGACAGGTGTGCTGCAGCTGCTGCGCTATTGGCCTGTTGATGCGCAGTGAAGGACAAGGTTGCAATGCCCACAAGTACTTGAGCTATCCATGTGGCCACATCTTCCTTTCCTGCTGTGAGGATGAGGAAGGTCAAAGCCAGTCGCCACTGTGGACTCAGGAGAAACCCAGACCTACCGCCCCACCCAGACCAGGTAGCAATTACAACCTGTAGAAGACCTTCTGTCCTCAACACACTACTGTGTATTTGCCTTTTGTTTCAGTGGTGCTGAAGACATCCTACCATACCCTTGTATACACACACTATGCAGACATTTCACTCACCTGGATGCCGTATACTTAAAAATTAATTGGAAATTTTACAGTGGCCTGTTTGTTTAAGAGTTATATGGCCAATTGGGGGCACTAATGTCATTCTTACCAGTCAGTTGAGTCTTTTAAAAATAAGAAATGAGATGGTAACATCACATCAGCAAAGCCAAATAGTCTGCCAAATAGGAAACGTAAAAGAATCCATTTGTTGTCTATACCCACTGGTCTTAGCGGGGCCGAGCCTCCGTCACCAGCAGTCATTGGCCAAGATTACATGTGAAGCCGATCTCATCTACCTCAGAGAACATCTAAAAGTCAACCACTGTCCTCTTCTGCTCTGCAGTGAGAGAGGTCCCACCAGGTCATGTCTGCACGTTCACAGTTAAAAGTCACCCCGCTTTTGCCAACTCAGCGACTTTCAGGCCAAAAAAAATTGGTAGTGGTCAAAATCTGAATTGGTTGCTCCGGCATTTTAAAGATCGGTGATCGGCCAGAAAAGTGCATTCAATGCACCCCTAATTTTGATCCAAGTTGCTAACATAGTCAAAAACTGCCTATCAAAAATGAACCAAACCATATTGTTGCCCGACACAATGTTGCACCAAAATTAAATTTGAATGAAGTTACAGTATCTTTACCTCTGCTGTTGTTGTTGTGCAGTGAGTCCAGCGACAGACAGCCAGGTGGAAGATCTGTTCAGTTCTACCGATACCACCACCACTGTGACCTCCACAAGCCCCGTCCACCTTCATCCATGTGCAGGTAATCTCAGAATATGAATGCAATGTATTTGTCCACACTGTATTACACCGTCCAAAAGCAATTGTCAGACTGAACTAGTCAGTCTGACAATTGCACTGTGGGAAAATATTTATTCTTAATAAAATGACCAATGATACAAGCGAAGTGCCTCTTAAAAACAAAAAACAAATAAAGTATATATTCAGGACAATCCTGAGAAAAGCATTCAGTCCTTGTGCTTATTGAAAACACTTTAGTTTCAGATCATCAATTTTTTTAAAAATCAGACAAAAAAAAAAGCAACAACCAATATAAAAAAAAATCCACCAAATGTAAAAAAAAAAAAAAAAAAAAGAAGGTTTTCAAACAGAAATTTGTTATAAAAGTATTACTGATTAAACTTTAGCTTTAATAACATAAAGCTACATAATTTTTAAAGTTTAATCAGTAATACTTTTATAACAAATTTATGTCAGATCATAATTTCTTGTTTAATGACAAGTTGTCATAAGACATTTTGAATAATGTCAACTTTGTATTAAAAGTGTCCTGATTTACCGAGTGACCCTTTATGACCACAGTCATAAATATTCATGACGACTTACTCCTGATCATGACAGGCGTTATGTCATGTTTATGACGGTGTCATGACAGTCTTATTCACAACCCGTCAAATAAAGTCTTACCAATTATGTCATGTTGGTTTGACTTATAAAATCTGAATGAAATGCATTTCATCAACAATTAGCAATTGTAATACAATTACAAAATGCATAAAGGTTCAGTTGCACTCTTTTATATCACCTGAATATCCAGTCAGACGTGTGACTACGGTAGGGCACATTGCATCCTAAAAAGCCATAAACAGATATTGTAATGATTAGAGTGAACATCTGGGCTAACAGTATAGTTGCAATGAATCCAGAGACGACTGACTTCGCTGCTGTTCTCTTTGAGGTGAGAGTGGCTGCAGTCAGCGTTGTGCTGCAGTGGCAGGCCAGGCTCGCTGCTCCTGCTTCCCAGGGTTCTCACTGATGACCGACAGAAGGACGTGTGAAGGTAAGGTCCAACTTCCTGCCAGGTCGGAAACTCGGATAACGTCCTGTCATCACTAAACCCTAAATATCACTGAGTTAATATTGTATTAACAGATGAACAATAAAGCAGTGGTCAAAGACCTTTTATTAACTGAATGGAGTCGGTGGCGACTTCAGACAACAAGACGCCTTTGAACTTAGCGAGAAGGCAGAAATCCAAAATCTGGCCTGGAAGCTTTGACCTTGATATCAAACGCAGTTGTAATGTTTCTGAAACATTATAAATGGAACATTGATGAAACATTCTGATGTGTAACACTGCCACAAGACGAGATGTTATGTTTGGATTGTTTACTTTTTTGTTTTCTGTGACTGTATTTTTTGTGTGTGTGTTTTTATGACCTAAAGCACTTTGAACTGCCTTGTTGTCGAAAATGTACTAAACAAATAAATTCGATCGACTGATTGATTGAAGCTTACAATGAGTCGGTTACCTTGGTGATAACAAGGCATCGGAGGAAAACTGACCGGCGGTGTTTTTCTTTCCATTGTCTCTTATATACTATTCCAAGATAGCAAGCTATTCTTATTTTGCGTGTTTCTGAATAACCAAGCTCATTCTTAAGTCAAACTACTATTAAAGTCATAATACACGTGAGGCCAGTAGGTGAGCAGTAGTTTGACGTAATAGTCGTTTTAGCTCTTCTTCAACCAAGAATCGTCTCATTTGTCTAAGAGGACAATGTTGTTTTTCCTCATATTCCTTTTGCAGCATCGTCGTACTGCATCATTGCTCTAATTTTTTAAATATTTGGCAAAATATACGCAGCCAGGTCTTATCCATGGCAGTTAAAGAACAGTAAACTAAAGTTAAAGAAGCTGATTTAAATTAAAAGAAAAAAAAACTACTTTGTTTTTTTTTTTTTACGAACCAGGTAAAAAAAGCACATAAGAGGGTAAAATGAATGTAGCAAGAAAAGCAGCTACATGAACCTGAATGTTGGAACTTTCCCCAAAGAAGAACTTTAATGGGTTTTTTTTTAATTCCCTATGGAAGGACCCACATAAATACATTTGCTACACGAGTTAGAAAGCTGATTTGTGAATTTGCAACAAGTGGGGGCGGGGGTGTGAAGAAGAAGAATTTGGCCCTAATGTTGGTGAGAAAGGAGGAAAGAGCTAAATTATGCTCCTCTGGAATTCGGCTTCATAGCAGAAATTCCTGACTGTCCTAAAAATCCAGTGTGTTGTACTTCAAGTCGCCGATGGAGCCAGGAGAAGGATAGATGGTAGAGTCTGGAATGTTTTCTTTATTTGATCACGTTGTGTCCAGGTGTGGCCCAGCGTGATCCGGCGTACATGCGGGAAATGCAGTCCTGCAGGAGTTTATTCAGTAACCTCCCCTCCGCCCCCACCACCATCAACTCCCATATCAATTTATTTAGCAAACAGAGGGAGCGCTTTCTTTGCCTAAGCGTTTCCATGTGTAACTGTGTGTGGGCAGGGTTGAGTTTAGACTGGAATGAAACAAATCAAATAGTGGGAAGGAGTCTGGTTTGGAAGTGGACGTCTGAGGGTTTCCACACAGATTTAGGTCGACTTTAAAGTCAGCTGTGGGAAACTTGTCACTGAGGTTCTGTCTTGCACAGGCTGCTTAAATGATGACACCTGCAGCGTCTGCAAGCAACGGTAATTTACTTATCACAAGAGCCCCACTGCCATGTGTAAATGCAAAGTGATGGATCTCGCCGCTTCTTAGTGAATTCATCTGGATTTGAACTTCAATGGACTCTTAGAGTTTTAATGCACATCTGTTTGCAGTTGACACATTCACTGAAAAGCGTATTTGTTCAGACGGGCGGTAAAGCTTATTTCCTTTCTTGTTTTGTTTTGTTTTTTTTTCCTTTTGCAGCATGTTTGTTTCTTTTCTAATGTTATTTCCATACAGATCTGGTCGGTCTCAACTGGAGACGTGTATGCCTGCCGTCACTGATCCACTGGTGTGAAACTGGCGCTCTCGCACGTAAACTCATGTTACGTTTAAAAGTGGCTCAGAAAAAACATATTACAACATGTAAACAATGGATTAAACTGTTGGAGTGGCTGTAAAAGGGCTAGATATGGGAATCTAGGGGGACCCGTTCTGTATCACATTGATATTGGAATAATAGAAAGTTGACTTGTTTGAGGTTAAAAAAAATGAAAAAATAAAATAAACAACATTGCAACCCAGGATTTAACAAAAGTTTTTGAATGGAGCCACCATTAGGCGGCTCCATCAGTAGCCTGATGCCAACAAACATGAATGACAATCTAAACACCCAATCGTTAGGACAGTTTCATCATTATTTCTTCCTTTTTACTGAATGTCTTATCAATAAAAATCTGCACTTCATTTGTACAACTTTAAGGAACTTCTGCTGGGAAGACTTTAATAAATCCTCATCATAAGAAAAATACGATTTTATTGATCTCATTTGTTGTTATACTTCACACAATGCATGGCTGGATGTGATGAGTTGGTTTGGTTCATTTACTGTCTGATCAGCTCGCCCTCATCATCTAACGCTCTTATCTTTATACTCTTTTTTTTGTTGTTTTTCCTTCTAGATTTTGTATATCTCATTTGATTTAACAATGAGGCCCCATCTGAAAATATTGTATGAGTTTATGGGGTAGGAATTCATAAGTTTCTTACTCCTTCCTTCTCCTTTTCAAGCGTGTTAAGATTATTGTGGCACAAAAATATGTGCCCTTTTCATTCCTTGTTCATGTGTGTGATTTTATTCTTCTCTCATATTCTAAATAAATACATTTTTTTAACAGATGTGGACGAGTGCCAGAGCAGCACACACAGCTGCCGGCCCAACCAGCGCTGTGTGAACACACCAGGCTCGTTTCTGTGTGAGCAGCAGGTCCGCTGTCCTGCAGGATACCAGATGAAGAACGGAGTTTGCCAAGGTGGAGTAACTGGTTCTGATTAAGTTCTGATTACCTTCGGGGGGGGGAAAATAATAAAAACATTAAAAATGCTGTTTTGATGCCAATTATGTGTGTCTGGTCAATATTAAGCTCAGGTAAGATGAAAAACTTGACAGAACGGTCCATGCTCGTTCTGTGCTTGAACCACAGTGCCACCTGCTGATGGAGGGGTATTATGACACACAGACTGATGGAGGACCAAGTCTTCATGACTTTTTTTTTCGTCGCCTTATTGAACTTGTATCCATCTGTCTTTTTTTTGTTTTGTTTTGTTTTTTCTCACAGACATTGATGAGTGCGTTGGGAACACCTACAGCTGTGGCGAGAGCTCGGTGTGTGAGAACACGGCCGGCTCCTTCAGATGTAACGCCAAACTGAAGTGTGTCGGCGGATTTACACTGGACTCTCATGGTAACTGTATCGGTAAGAAACCGTCAGCTCTTCTGTCTAAAAGGGATCATGAGCTGCTGGACTTAAACTGACGCACTTTCATTTTGTTAGATGCATTATGGTGATCAAGCTTGCAGCCTTGTGTTGTGTTTTATTTTTTTTCTGCTGCCTTTGTGTCATACATGGAGCACTAGAGACCGGCCTCGGTGAAAGGAAATAAATGATTTTTGTCCAAAACAGGTGGAAAATTGAGAGTGAGAATTGAATCTATGTCATATGTCCATCAAAGTCTTCCTATAACTAAATTAAAAATATATAATTTAGTTGTTAGTTGTATAAGGGAACTAAGTTCATCTTTACTAGTTTGGGACATCTCAATATGTCCCTGACTGATTCTCCTCAGTCACCGCTCTTTCTGCGTTTCCGTCTGTCCTTGTGTTCCTGCAGACGTCAATGAGTGCAGCAGCCTCAGTGAGCCGTGCGCCACAGGTTCCTCCTGCATCAACACAGTGGGCTCCTACACGTGTCGGCGGAAGATACTGATGTGCAACGAGGGCTACCACTCCAGCTCCGACGGAGCCAAGTGTGTCGGTGAGTTCTGCTGGTTCAAACGCAGCTTCATACAGCTCTGGAGAAAATGAAGAAACCTTCAAACGTAAAATGATCCAATTTGACTTTTTGTAGGTGTATGTTTGAGTAAAATGAACATGGCTCTTTTATTCTATGAACTACTGACAACATCTCTCCGAAATTCACTCTCGCTGAAAAGATTCATCAGTTTTCCAGACACCTGAACTGTCATGAACCCTGATACGTATTACGTGACAGTTAAGGTGTTGACAGGTTATTGATAGATTATTGTGGTATTGTTAAGGTGGCCTACAGGTGAGCTGCTTTCCGTTTCTCTGCGTGTTTAGACACGGATGAATGTCAGACTGGGACCCATCATTGTGGAGAGGGACAGATCTGTCAGAACCTTCCCGGCAGCTACCGCTGTGACTGCCAGACTGGTTACCAGTACAATGCCTTCCGCAAAGTCTGCACAGGTAGGAACCACCGGGTGGAGACCGCAGCTGCAGTACATGTGGATGTTTGTGGTTCTGTAAAGTAGTAGCAGCACAGGCTGAACTCACTGATAACCAATCAGGGAGCCTGTGATGATCCCTGTCACCAGTCTGCAGACTGACGTGAATGGCAGTCTAAACTCCTTCTCACGTACCTGCAGATATAAACGAATGCTGGCGGTTTCATGGAAGGCTGTGCGCCCAGACCTGTGAAAACACCAAAGGATCGTATCGCTGCTTGTGCACAACTGGATTCTCTCTCGCTTTGGATGGAAACAACTGTGAAGGCAAGACATTTTCCACGCTTTTATTTCACCACATCATGTGTGGAGAATGAGTTTGAATGAGTGTGTGTAAGGCACAGAAGTAACTCGTAGATTGGTTGTGTGAAAAGCCAAACGCTCTGTAGGAGCTTTGACGGTTTTCATCACGTCTTCTGTAAGTTGCTTTTTACGCTCGAGTCGCATTTAATTTGGAAATCTTCCAGGAGCGTCAGACAACATGCTTATCTGATGTGTTCCTGCTGAGGTTTTGTGTTTTCACAGGGATGCGCTTCACAGAGCGAAAAATCTAGGCTATTACAGCGGCTACTGAAGGAGGTGAAGCAAACTGGACACTCCGGTTCATTAATGATTAGCAGGGTTCTATTAAAAGCTTCCTGACACACTCTGAAAGCAATTGGTGTTAATTGTGGACTATCGCCATGCTGGATGTTTTACCATTGAAATATTGTCTCTTTTTTTTTAAATGGCTTTTTAGCACTGGTGGCCTTTACTGAACGGAAAACTTACAGGACATGAGTTTATTTATTTGAACAAATATACATACAACAAATAAACAGGAATTCTGTGCAACGGGGTTCCTTCTTCAAACAGGAAATGGATGCTGAAGAATATGAAAGCATCTGTGATGCATTTTGGATTCCAGTTAATCAGACGTCTCAAGCGTAGAAGCGTAAATAAACGTCACCGTGTTCGTCCTGAGTGCGTTAGCCTGACTGCGCCTCCTTGTGTGAGCAGATGTTAACGAGTGCGACGGCAACCCCTGCAGCCAGGAGTGCGTCAACATATACGGCTCCTACCAGTGCTACTGCCGTGAAGGCTATTACCTGAAAGAGGACCGACACACCTGTGAAGGTAACGTTCCCACCACGCTGGGTTTGTAGAAGACGCTCCAACAGAATCCAGTTGTTGCTGCTCATCCTCACGCACCAGATCAAGATTGATTTCTGCTGGTCAGGTGGCTGTGTTTGTCTGAAAGGCCAGCCCTCAGCCGGACCATTATGGCAGTAATGGTCCCGTCTGTGGTG
Source organism: Poeciliopsis paucimaculata (assembly GCA_903067055.1). Taxonomy (NCBI): domain Eukaryota; kingdom Metazoa; phylum Chordata; class Actinopteri; order Cyprinodontiformes; family Poeciliidae; genus Poeciliopsis; species Poeciliopsis paucimaculata. The sequence continues at coordinate 17,859 of CAEGAD010074538.1, read as the reverse complement.
GGCTTACATCACCAGGGCTTCCTTGGTTTTGAGTGATGACATTGTGCTTAAAATGCTATGAAATATGAAATACTATGAAATACTGTAGCATTAAACATCACTTTATACCCAAGCACCAATGTCTGGAAGAAGGGCAACACTGTAAAAACACAAAATCTTCCAAAGTCATTTTTGGTCCCGTTTCTAGTTTCAAATATCTTAGTTTTGTCTTATTTCATGTGTACTAACTTCCAAGTAATTTTTCAGCAAGATATATGAGCTTGTTTGAAATCAATAATACCTTTAATATTGATGAAAAAGTTCCAGTTCCATTGGCAGATTATTTCACTTATAACAAGAAATAACCTGCCAAAGGAACAAGAACGTTTTCATCAGTGCTGAGGAATAATTTACTCAAAACAAGCTCATATGTCTTGCGGAAAAACTACTTGTTAGTTAGTTTTGTCCTAATTCAAGTGCACTAAGATATCTATATTAAAGATACTGTGTAAGATTTTGTGTTTTTAAGGTGCAGTGACTCTAGTAAAGATGACTAAACCTGAATTGCATCAAAACAGCCTCCTGTTCCCCTTCCTTTCTGCTCAATGTGCTTTAATTGTACATGCTAGTGACAAACAAATCACTGCAGTTCCTTTTGGTGTCACAATACCAGATGAAGGCCATTCTTTTCTACACTTCATGTGTGAGACTGACACAACATTAAAGGTCAACATAGTTAAGAAGGTGTACAAAAGCCCAACACCTTAAATATTTTCCAGGTTGCTGGAGGTGTTCTTATGGGTCTTGAAATAAACTTGAACAAATCGCAGCGTGTGTGTTTCCACAGATATTGACGAGTGTTCCCAGACCATCGGGAACCTCTGCGTCTTCCAGTGCGTTAATGTGGTAGGCAGCTATCGATGTACCTGTCCTCCTCAAGGGTATGTTACAGCAGCCAATGGACGCTCCTGTAAAGGTTAGTCTTACTGCGGCCTCCTGTCTGTGAGGCTGAAGTGATTGACGCTGTGCCAGTGTTTTTGCTCTGACACAGTGGAGGACCCAGGTCAACGGCAGAGGAAGCATCAACAGAAACTACTCGGCCACATAAATTGTTCTTCTTTGTAAAGTAACGTCAGCAGACGTAATCCATCTCATCTAACGTATTCGTTTGGTACATCGTAGTTAAATTAGAGATTAGTTTTCATGCGACTTGCCTGAAAACCTTGACTCAAGGTTTATAGTTGCTAGAGGAATGTTATCCAAACCTCAGAGTTTTAAGAAGTTTCAGAGCTGAGCAGAGCAGAAACTACGTTCTTCAGTTCTCATACTCGGTAGGTACACTGAGCAAACCTCTGGGATCATAATTCAGTTATAGTATTTAATCCAAAGTCTGCAATTTGATTGATTTATTTTTGCAAATAAGGAAAACGTAAATGCATGCATGGCGAGTCTATTGGTCCATTAGTTTGTTTCATATTTAAAACTGGACGACTGTGGAAATATCTGCCATAAACTCAGAGGGAAGTAGATTTTTTTTTTTTTTTTTTTTTTTTTTTACTGTATTAAATATAAAAAGTTAAAAGAAAAAGTAGCCCTGGAAAAGCAAACGTTTGGAAAAGTATGACAATTTACCCACAGGAATATCCATCCATCCATCCATTTTCCTTCCCCCTTGTCCCTAATGGGGTCGGGAGGTGCTGGTGCCGATCTCCAGCTACGTTCCGGGCGAGAGGCGGGGTCACCCTGAACAGGTCGCCAGTTAGTCGCAGGGCAACACGGAAACAAACAGGACAAACAACCATGCACGCACACACCTAGGGAGAATTTGGAAAGACCAATTAACCTGACAGTCACATTTTTGGACTGTGGGAGGATGGAGCCGGAGAACCCGGAGAGAACCCACCATGCACAGGGAGAACATGCAAACTCTGTGCAGAAAGACCCCGGGCCAGGAATCGAACCCAGAACTTTCTTGCTGCAAGGCAACAGTGCTATGTGCCACTGTGCAGCCCCCACAGGAATATATAAACCTTTAAAATCACCTTTATTTTTTTACTGACATCTGTTGGTTCTGTTTACAGATATTGATGAATGCATGACTGGATCTCACAACTGCTCCTTCTCTCAGACCTGCTATAACCTGCAGGGCAGCTTTAAGTGTCTCTCCTTTGATTGTCCTCAAAACTACAAGAAGGTGTCGGATACGTGAGTCTCATCATCCAAGCTTTTCTTCAAATCCTTTCTGAAATGCCCAACCTTGATTTTGTTTTTTTTTTTCTTAGGTTGATTTCAGACACAACATTTTAAGGCATGAATTGGATGAACATTAAATTTGATAATTTCTTATTATGCTTACTCCAACAAGTTGGATGAAAGTCTTTTCATATGGAGAGGTGACTATAGTGGAAACAATGGCCATTCAAAGGGTTTTTTTTCAAACCGTACCATGTTGTTGAGAGTTTGAGACAGAAAACCTGTGAATAGATTCCTCCACCTCCTCCCTGAGCTACTATTGACCTGTTGCGTGACGTATGACGTCATTAGCGCAAGACCCCACCCCTCACCTCCCTGCTGGAGGACAAAAAGTTGCTCACCAACAACTCCTAGCATAGGGTTATGGCCAAGTTCTCAACATAACATGCTAAATCTTAAAAGTACGTCTGATATATAAAAGAAAAAGGAACACAGTGTTTTGCTACACTGACAACTTGATAACAATGTCAGGAAATTTTTTTTTTTTTTTTAAAGTGAGGGAGAGGGAAGTAGGTCAGGTATGCTAGCCTGACTTTGACAACCTTACCTCTTAGATGTGCTGTGGAATTTGGTGTGTTTTGATTCAGCTGAAAAAAAAAGAAAAAAAAGGCAATCCACACACCAACTTCGACAGACCATCTGTAAATTAGTGGACGGATCATTGATTTAAATTAGCTAACTTACAGTGATCACTTATTAATAATTGCAAAATAAACATAAATTCTGAAAACATAAAACTGCAATGGGCTGCACGTTCTGTTCTTTGTGTGGGAAATATTTTTTGGTGTTGAATCCTGCTACATTAGTTGTCGGTTGCTGTGACAACTAGTCTGTGTGTAGCACAGCCAACAGAGAGGGAGAAAAAACAATATCTGTGGTTCTGAGTTGTTACTTGACAGTTTTTCTGCATCGGCCACAACAGGGCGCAGTGTAAAACACGTGACCCATTAACAAGGCCTCAGTCCTCGACGCCGTCATCACGGGTTCAAGTCCCACCCTGTTGACCCTTGTCACATGTCTTCTCCCTGTCTCACAGCCTGTCTTCCTGCTCATTTTGGCTCCAGCCAATCTGAATGAATCATTTTCCCTGCTAAATAAAACATACATTCACTACAACAGTTGCTTCTTTATTTCTTTTCTCGTACTGTATTATTTTTAGACACTGCGAGCGGATTGGTTGTCCTCCCAACTCCATAGACTGTCAGAACTCTCCCTTGCGGATCACGTACCATCATCTGAACTTCAAGACCAACACCATCACTCCGGCTCAGATCTTCCGCATCGCACCGTCGCCTGTCTACTCTGGCGACAACATTGTCATCAGCATCGTCAAAGGCAACGAAAGGGGCTACTTTAGCGCCCGCAAGCTGAACAGTTTCACAGGTGCCGTTTATTTGCAGAGGAAAGTTGGCGACCCCAAGGACTTCCTGATAGATGTGGAGATGAAGTTGCTGAGGAAGGGAACGTTTACCTCTTTCCTGTCCCGACTCTACATTTTCATTACATCCAATAAGATGTAACACCAAAGCCAGACGAACAAATAACTCATAAGGTGCTAAATGCTTTTCTTTTTGAGTCTTAAAAAATTTCTGGCTTTTCAAGCGCGGCACCAGGATATTGCAGGATGTGGCAAGACTTCCCTGAAGACTCACCTGGGCGGTCGTATTTCCAAAGAAATCTCGATTAAACTGCACACGGTAGTTCAATTTGACTTATCGTTGGCTGGTCACATAGCAGCGCATGGTAATCCTTGAATATTTCAAACATACTGCATTTGTAGATGCAATGGACGGAAGACCTTGAGAATTTTTTGTAACAATTGAACCAAAATGAAAATTTAGGGATAGAAAATTTTGTGCGATATGTTGTTAAGGAACTAAAATAGATTAAAGATTTGCTGTTGTTGTATCAACCGTCTTCTGGTTCTGCTCTGCATCACCACAACCAGAACCAAACAAGGAGACTCATCATTCAGCTTCTATGTTTCTATGGAACAAACGTCCAGAAAACTGCAAAACGGCAGAAACACCGAGTTCCTTCAAATCAGGGCTAAAAAGAACACCTGCTTAGCGTTGCTTTTGAAACATCATAAATAAAATATTGCCGATCATTTGCCGGTGATTTTGATGATGACACTCATCAAAATGTTTGTTCCTGGTTTCTCGGTTGGTGACTGTACGTTTTGGGGTTTGTTTTTTACTGTTTTTATGTTTTTACGATGAAATGCGTTGTTGCTGGAATGTGCTATACAAATAAACTTGATTGATATAAAATTGACTTTTTTGTGGCGCTGTTCATAGTTACAGACTTAAGTTAACAGCAATATTTTTGGTTTATTTAGCTAGTCATAAGGGGGAAAAAATGGGTGTTAATTTTTCAGTCATACTTTCACCAGGTTATTCATACATTTAGTAATCTTTATGTATTAAAATGAGCTATTTCTATACGTTTGTAATTTTAGAACTGGTTCTGATTCTATATGTAATCACCTGCCCTTCTTGTCAGATTAAATCCTGGCGGCCGTGGTTGAAGGAGAGTTTTTTTTCTGTATACTCCCCCAGTATAATTGGTTAAAATTCTGTCATCCAGATTCCCTCTTATGATGAGGATGTTCCGTCTTAATTTTGCCTTGATGAAAGCCCATGTGTTTCTGTTTCGTGTCCTCCCCTTTCTGAAGAAGAAAATTTCCCATGTGAATAGAAGAGTCTAAACAATCAATGTCTTCTATCGTATGCAGACTAGATTTTCCACACAACACCTAAAATAATCAATTTCACCTCTGTGGGACAATAAAGGTTGTTTCTATTCCATTCAATAAAGCAAACCCACATAATTTGATTTAATTCAGAGTGGACCAACATCTCCACCTGCTGGCGGCAGCAGACCTGTCCTTCACCACCGATGCATGGTTGGAATAACTGTTACGGATTCTGCGTTTCTCGACATGATGCCAATCTTTGACCCTATTATTGGAATAAAATGCTTCACGCTCTGGCCTGTTTTTCTCCCTGTTTTTATCAGTGAGTGCTGTGTGCTCCACCCTTTTGATGTCGCCACCCGGAAAGTGTTCGTTTGTCCTCCGCTACCCAGCCTAATAATATATCCCACTAGATGGTGTATCAACTGGAAACTAGGGAGGGTAGTTTTCTCACACATCACTAAACAAACAGCTGGACTGATACCGGTGTGGGTAACGCTGTTATTTCAAGAGCCAACCTGTGCTGCGGCCCCGTAGTCCTCAACATGTTGGACTAGACTCTGCCTGTTGAAAATTGGTTACTAAAATTACTTATAAAGAACTGAACTTTTAGCAATGTTTTTATTTAACCCTTGCACTGCTTCCACATCTAAACACTCAAACTTTTCTGTTCTAGCTCAGCCAGGATTGACAGTTATTTTTATTTGCCAAACGTCAGAACAATAAGATAAGTTGTATAGATTCAAGTTTATACATCATAAATAAACTTGAGTAAACAGACTGCAACATCAGTGTAGTCTCCTGTAGGTGAAAAAAGTAAATATTAGATCATTGCAAAAAAAAAAAAAAAAGAGTTTGACATTTTGGACATAATGCAACCATTTTGACCAAGAGTCATCAAAAACCAGCCAGTGTGACTTCAGCTGTGTTTCTCCACTTGAAGAGGTGAAGACATGGTTGAAACCTTTTCTCCTAAGTTTCTCACGTTTCTCACCCTAACCCAGTCGACGGACGAGGTGGGGGGAGTTGTCGAGACAACATTTTACTCACCTAACCCTAAACCCACCACACCTGTCTCCTGGAAATCAATGCCGTCCCTTCTCGGTTTAACCACAATTTCCCACCACCTAACAGAGCTTGAAATCTCACTAACATTAAGAGAAAATGTCGCAAGAATAAGACATTTTTGTGTGTGGAACTATCATTTCTACAAAGGTAGATTTCAGTTGTACCTGACATAAACAGGAGAGAGAAAATAAAAAGCTGCTTTAACGCAGAACTTGCACATAAATTCCAGAACAACTGAACAGTTTCAGAGTCTTTTCTAAAGCTCAGTCAAAGCACTTCATAAAACAGTGTATACATACAACTCAATATAACCATCTGCTACAATAAAGTGTCACTTGGTAAAACATACCTGCTTTTTCACACAATAAGAACAAAAGTAGGGTCAGTCTGGCAGAAACAGGGAGGAGCCAAAGTGCTACTAATTTCACATATTTTGACATACTTTCATGAGGTAAACATGTCTAAAATACATCGTGACCTACAATGAGCATAGTTCAATAATATGAATAAATGAGAACCATAAACATAATCATCTTTGTCAGACATAACAGAAACGTACTACCTTGTCAGTGATCCTCGTGGATTTGAGGATTACCCATAATACCTTGTTTTCTAAAGGTGACTGCAGTATAACTTCTGACCAGCAGATGGTGCATTTTTGCAGGATTTAACCTGAACCATTTTGAACTGAGTTTACACACACAGGGCATGGCAGCAGAGAATATTACTCGTGGTTTTCCTTGAAGGAGTCCTAATTACAAGTCTTTCTGAACACAGCAGAGGGGTCGGGAAGCAAGTTGTGGTGAAGTTTAAAGCAAGTGATGTGGAATATTTGTTTTTCAGCTAGTCAAATCATAGTTTCAGCGAGCAACATCTCCACGGAAAGCTTAACCTGAATTACTAGGAATTGTGTATCCACCGTTGCCAAAATGCACGGCGGCGAGACGAGAAGAAGCCTAAATCTGCGCCGTTTCCATATAAGTCACCGCACTGGATCAAACAAAACGGTCTGCCTCAAAGGAAAACTGCTCGTCTTTCATGTGAGCTAATGAAGTTCAGAAGTGAGCGCGGCGTTTGAAGTCATCCGGCAGTGTGTTTGTCGAGGCTGGGTGGGTTTGCCTCAGAGCCGGCTCAGATGCCACAGGTCAACCACGCTGAAGGTCTGCGGACTGTAGAGGACTTTGTACTCAACAATTGATGCTCACACAGGTACAATGGCGGCCTTTGATCCTCCGGTCAGCTGCATCGCCCAAAAGTCAGAGAAGGGCAGCGATTATGAAGCTCAAAGTGACTACATCTCTACACAGAAAGGCAAGGTCACAAATTTCCACCTGAAGACTCTTCGTCCACAAAACACAGGATTATCTGTTTGGCTATTTATCGTTATCAGTATCTATTTAGATGGAAGCGCTTAACATAATTTCACAGCCATTATATAATAAATTTTCAAACCCCTTGAGCTTTTGGAAAACTTGAAGAAATATAATTGGATTATAGAATAATATACTTCATTCATTTTATCTCCTTTTACAATCTCTTTTTGTATCTAAAGCATCTTCCCAATAGACACTTCTTGACACTCAAGGACACGGAACGAAATACACAAAATCAATAAAAAAGAAAACGCGGCACACAAATCAAGGAGGATGAGGATGGCGAGAAGTCCAGAATCAGTTGCCAGGAGGAGACCGCTTGTGGTTTTGGTGAGCGCTGGTTCAGTGCAAAAACCAGACTGGAAAAGTTCGCAATGATTATTGCAGAATGGATGGGAGTGAAGTTGGAAGGTAACTATTTTATTTTGGAGAGGAAATGTAGATTGGAAATAGGACGGTAGTTATTGAAGTCAGAGGAGTCTGTGGTAAAACTGCAGCAGTTTGGAGCGATGAAGGGACAGTTCCCGTGGTGAGAGAAGAGTAGATGATAGCAGAAATTAGGGAGGATGAAAGAGGGGAGGCTGTAAGCGGTTGTGTGGGGAGGGGGTCTAAGTGACAGGCTGGACGCTCTGATGAAGTCACATGTCGTCCCATTTTAGAGCAGGATCCAGTAATTTTGATAAATGGGTAAATATATATTAAATATGACTGAAAAGAAATTTGTAGTTTAATGCCTTGAAACTGGGCCTCTGTCTCTTTAAAATTAAACTCATCCCCAAGTCAACATTTTATAACAATATATTTAGGGTTCTATCTTTGTTTCTGTGCAAGTATTGACATTTTTGTGCGATTCTTTTAGTTCGGCATTATTTAGCCTAAAACCGTCTCACTACTGGTCTCCTTTGGTCGAACAGTGCTTAGACACCTGAATTGTGTTATTGGTGTAGCGGTACAGCTTCGTAGAACTTCATCATGTTCTGGTATAAAAGCATCACTCCCTCGTCCTCCTTCCCCCCGCCCGCCTGGTGGCGAGTTAGGAGATGGAGTCGCGAGTTTTCCCAGGGGTCTAGTTCCACTTTAAAAACTCCTGCTCTTTCTGAAACTTCGTCTTCAGGAAGTCATCACGTCACACCTTTAAGAACTGTTCACCCTTTAACAACAACGTTGCTCAATCAGATGTTTGCTAATTGTTGCTAGCTAGTCTGAAAGATCTGAGTCAACACTCCAGGTAGGTTTGTGATAAGGGAATAACTTTATATTATGATTTAAAGCCAAAAATGTTGATTTTAGATCATTCCGTCCCTTTAAAGAAAATTTTGCAAGTTAATATTTTATTTATAACTCCACCGTATCTGCACCGTCATGTCTGACCCGTTTGAAGGCTTGTCCTTTATAACAAAGTCAGTTTTTATTGCCACCACTGAAGTTCTCACAGTTGAGCTCAAACCTATACGTTGTTCTCCTGGCACTGTTCAAGATAAAGTTCTTTTCATTTTTCTTAGAAGCTTCTTTCTGAATGAAGGGAGGAGGCGCCACATGAACAGAGGTAACAATCGTCAACGTATTTGTCTCTGGTTTGATTCACAGGTAGCTTTGTGAATTAAGGCCACCAGGGCCACAAGCTGGTCAGATTAAATTATTCATTTATACCTAAATGTGACGGGGCTATGAATACTTCTGAGCTCAACTTTGAATGCGTGTGATTAATAAACTTGTTGTGATGAAGTAAGTGCTCTGTGAATAAAAAAACAACAACAAAAGAGCAAATAAATTCAAAACAAAAGAATTTCCGTCTTAATCTTCAGAGGTGCTGAGACATTTTTGTACGGCAGCAAGAAAGTACAGGTCGTTCAGTAATTACTCTCTGCATACCACAGTGGGTGCAGTGGAGCTATTATCAGCTCCGTCTCGGCCCTGAGGCGCTGGGATTTTCTCTCTGCTTATCTTTCCAGACTGCTGGTTTTGCAGCAGAGGATGGGTTTGCTGCGGCGACAACAGCTTCCACTTTTTGTCTTATTTCTGGTATCTTTTGCACGACTTATTTAAAACAGTAACTGCTGCGTTCACGCGTTGCAGACTTGTCATTTGGTAAAGAGCAGAAGTGAGACGTGTCAGTAGTCGGTAGTGTCTTACTGAGACCCGGTTTGTTCAAGCTTCTGGGTTTTGTTTTTACCCGCATGTGTGACATATTCAGAATATATGATAATCATTTGAACTTGTTAGGATCTTATGTTGTTTTGTAATTTGATTTGACTCTAGTTTCGTTATTATTCCATTCAATATTTTTGTAAAATACATGCTAAATGGGTTGGACATGTCAAAGATTACCACCAAAATTCATTTGATAAAATCTGTATGTTTTTATGTCGTATCAAATGCTCCCCCTGCTGACCTTCATGGCCAAAGCTATTGTATTGATTTTCATTAAAACCACATATTTTAATCTCACTCCAATTACAGTTTAAAACGTTTTATTAATAACGTCAGCATTTAATTTGAAAGAAAAGTGTTCATATTTTATGTTTTTACTGGATTCCATCATATTCTGCTGTTTTCCCGTTGTTGGTAAATTCAGGAATAGTTTTATTGTGGCATCACTGGAGTGACCGCTCTGTGTGTGAATGTATGAAATTATTTTTGATGATCAAAATGTTGATTTAGATGGCGATTAGGAAATTATCTGTCACATACACAGAAAGAAAACAAAAAATCCTTATTTCCCCTACTGGTCCCAAATCACCAAAGTCACCAGAAGAATCATCAACTGTATAAAAAGTATTAATGATATCCAAAAATTAAAAAAAAAAAAAAAACATTTTTTTTTTTTTTTCACTTTTTCCATATTCAGTGTCTTGCTGATAGTGCATTTACAGATTTCCAGTCAATCACAATACATTTTTTCACTCTAGTGTTTGCAAGAAAAAGTATTTATTACAATAGTTCACGTTAAGACAGCTTGTGTTCCCCAGAGTCCGTCGTTGACCAGGGCCCAACCCTAACCCTAACCCTACCCTTGACGTTAATTCAATGACAAATTCATTTGTCATTCATTTTTTGGAAGGTACTCACAATAACAAATGCAGTGTGAGTTGGTTTGTTGGACCACCTCTAATGGCCCAAAATACCAACACTTCTCCCTCCCACGACTCAGCATGGCACCGCAACACGTAGCCACTTGTTTATGACAGAAAAACCTGCATACATATCAGAATGTCATTTATGATAATCAGTGTTTTCCGCTGATACATTGATTGATTTCTCATCTGTTTAGTAAAAAAAAATAACAAAACCAAAGAACAAATGCGCACGACTGAGAAGGATTAGCAATTTGTAAACCAAATGAACTATAAAATGAAAATGAATAAATCGAGAAAAGCCTAATTTTCTCAATGTCCTAAAATTTGATCAATGTTCTAAGATAAATATCTTAGTTTTTCACCCGTTAATAAACACAAGCCAACTTCTAATGCTAGTAATGCTAGCACTAGCTTAAATCACAGGCATGCCACCTGGCCGGTCCACTGTTGTCAGCCACCTTTAATTTTGGAGAATGTTGTGTTTTGTATGATCGGGTTTGATTACTTTCCCCTGTGACGTCATTTCAACACTTGTTTCCTCAAGTGAAGGTATCTACGTTGTGACTGATGAAATTAGGATTGTATTCATAAGACTTTTACTAAAATCCCGACCCGCACAATGTTTTTGTGTAAAACTCCTAAATTGAAATACTAATAGAATTTCAGAAGTTAGAAAATCTTTTTTGTCAATTACTTTTCTCCATAACTTGTTTTTTTCAATCTTCATGATGATGGCTGTTCTCTAATGTTTTCTAAAAGAAAAAAACGACAGTTTTGGCTGAGAATAAATTACAGACAGGGGTATCACAATAAGGCAAAACATTTTCAAATTAAACATGGCTCATTTTCACAGCTTCTTTTCAGAACTTGCAGTAAGTTGAAGGGACAGTTATTATTAAAGTTTGATGATAATATATTAAAATTTGATCTCTGTGCTCATGTGTTTGTCCCCCTTTACGCTTTAAGATTTGCTGACATTACAAGCTAAAAATTTTAAGATATTTTACTGAGATTTTATGTGACAATTTTCACACAATTTAAAGTAGAAGGAAAATAAGATTTTTTTATTATTATTCAAAAAAAAAAAAGATATGGAATACATTGGAACGTATAGTTCAGATGTATTGTCACCAAACTTTAAAATAACCGTTGCTGCAAAGATGGAAAGATGTTTCCAAACTCTTAGTATCACTCGCTGAGTTACGCCACAGCGCCGGGTTCCTCTGCATGGCTCTGAGCTCTTGATGCTGTAAATAACAAGTCAGCTCAGGAATGTGAATGTCTTTTGCAAAGGAATTTTAGGCTAATAAATTTCTCAAAGCCTAGTAATGCACAGAGTTTCTCTGTGACGAAGAGCTTGCCCGTCCCGCCTTTTAAGAATTCGGTTTACTTTAAATACTTGTCAGCAGGCAGTTTTACTCTCCGTTCGTCAGGGGTTGGCATGTGCTGATACCGTCTGACACAACGGTGAATCAGAGCAGGAAGCCCCTCGGTGATTTACGGGCTCCTCGCTCCCAGGGGCAGGTAGTGGTGTGTTTGAACCGGTCCTGATCACCAAGCTGAGTACAGCGCCCCGTCCACAGCTAACGAGCACTCTTTCACTGGATGACGAGCTGAGGAGATCAAATGTGTGTCATAAAAGTATTCCCGCCGCAGAGTGCAGCCTTTAGGTCGAGGGGAATGCGAATCTCCGTTTGTTGTGCAGCAGTCAGGCGGACAAAGGGCTCAGACTGCGGCCGTCAGCGGCTGGGGGCGACACACTAAGCGTCTGGTGACAGATTTGCCGGGATGCATGACCACTTTACACTGGCCTGACTGTGTGTGGGAGTCCTGGCTGGATGGAGTGTTTTTACTACCGACGGAGAACAACTCAGGAATTCTTGCTCAGTCCTGTCCTCATGACATGACATGCCGTGACTCTTAACTGTGTGCAGTACGACAAAACCTGCAAATCTTACTTTTTCACAGACCAGCGGGTCTCAAACTCTCCAGACCCGACTCCCAGGTACAAGTTGAATTCCCAGATCAACTGGGGACGAGCAAATCCTGATGGCAGAGGACCCAAAAACTGTACTCAACTAAGAGTAGCACTACTTCAGCATATTTTTATTCAGGTAAAAGTAAAAAGTAGGTGTGCTGTGGTGGCGGAGAGGTTATGCACAACCCACATAAGGAGACCCTAGTCCTCCACACAGGTTCGAATCCCTGCCTGGTGACATTTGCTGCATGTCTTCCCTCTCTCTCGTTACCCCACTTTCCTGTCCTAACACTTTCAAATAAAGGCCTCTAAAGCCAAAAAATATCTTAAAGTAAAATGTAGCTTGTCCAAGAAATTACTCAAGTAAGAAAAAAAGTATTTGGTAAAAAGTTTACAGAAGTACTGGTCAAATGATCAATTATTTAAAAATGACATCCTCAGACAGACCAAAATATAAAGATCAGTGGAAACGTTGATATTTTAAGGACAAAATCTACAAAATGGAAAAAGAACCTTTGGTCCTTTTTAGACGTCAGCTGGATGGGATGATGTGCAATCATCACATGAGGAGCATTAATGCTTCACATGAGCAGGATGATGATGTCAGCCTATTCCACTGTAACCTCCTGTTTCAGTTTTCTGTCCATCTTTGGATGTTAGATACATGCTGCTCACCAGTGAAAGTCCTTTTCTACGGTTACCTCTCTGCTCTTTTTTCTACCCTCCCGGTAATGTTACTACCTCATCAACTTTTGAGAGGAAGCGCCTCCCTCACACAGCTCCTTCAGACTAGCGGCAGCAGTAGTTAACCTCACAGCAAAACCCCGTCCGTCATCTTGTGAAGGTCTGCGTGAACAGGAGTGACCGAGTGTCTTAGTAAAGACATATCATCGCCAGACCAGGTTGGATGGGAAGATGTTGAACATGTTTTCGTCATCGGAGAGTTGAGACTTGACTTAGAATTGAACACCGTTACGATCCCAATGAAGCACTTTGCTCAGTGAGAGGTGGAACCTGAGCGATACATACTTCCTTTGAAAGGTGAAAGCCTCTAAGAGGAGCAAAAAAAAGAAAAACCAAACGCTATCAGATGATGGTGGCTTTTGCGGTGGCTCACCACCTGTTTCTGCAGACTTAAATCTGCCACCGCTGGTCAGGCCAGCTGTATCTTTCTGCTCAGCAAAAAGCTAAACTCCCAGACAATCATCGCTCCAGATAAATGCAGCTGGAATATATCCAAGGTGGAAATGGAGACAAGACTATGCATATTTCTGGACACTTTTGATCAGTTTGCACACCAGTAAACAATACCGGTTACGTTATCCGTGACAGACTCGAATCGATACAAGTACACCTTGCTGTCCCAATTAGATGACTTTCTGCACCACAGATAAAAGTTTGTTTCTGCAGGAAACAGATCTCTTAGCTTCTCTTGGAATGAGTTCCAAAGCCTCAGAATAAATATAAACTTTCCGTTCTTGAGGAGCCTCAAGCTGTCTAAACAGTGATTGAGGGGAGGAGGGAGGCAGCAAAAAGCAACATGAGGCAGTCATGGGAAAGCAGAACGCATTATGTCAGGAAGAAAGGCTTCTCATTTCCTATCTCAGAAACACGAACATGAAATTGAATCTCAATTGTTTTTGATGTTTTTGTTTGACTTAATTTCCATTTGCCAAGTTCAAGAACTTCCGCTCTGGACGATTTACCTTCATTTGCTCATTCATGTGAGGTAACTGGTGTGGAAACAAAACCATAAACCATCCCTGGAACGGAAACTGACAAATCGCGGCAGTCGGCTTCACGCATCGACACTTAGCGACAACACAAGGCCAGCGAACGCAAAAAAGAAAACCCCGCAATCTTCTTTAATAGAACAAAAAAGAGATTTGAAGCTTTTGCTATTTAACGTTTGAATTTTATGTCCTCTAATATCAGAACGTAAGCCCATACATGAAGGCAGACAACATGGTTCACCATGGCAACAGGAGGAAATTGAAGCCTATAGCGGATTTCTCGCCAGTAGAATTAGAAATTTTAGTTAATATCTAAACTCGAGCTGCCAACGTTAACACGTGCTTTTAATCTGAAAATGTTAAAGCAGATTTAACCAGTTGCCTGTTAAATCTCTACCCAGGAGGGTCGCTTGGTTCACAGCGGGTCGTTTTGGGCCCCGACACACAGGGAGCAACAAAAGATAGCAAAAGATTACAGGTTTCCATTAACTGGCAGCAACGAAAGTTGACAAATATTCATGTATACAAGCTCGAAATTTCACACGTGCAAATTTATGCCGGTCGCTCGGGTGGAGGAGAAGAAGCGATTGTCGCCTCATCGTTCCACAGGAAATAAACGGTTCTAAATGAACAACAAAAGGACTTAATTTAAACATTCCTGAATATAAAAACTTGGAATGCTGAGAATATTCAGGCATGTTTGGTTCGAGATACTAAAACATTTTTTGAAAGCGTGCATACGTTGACAGTTTCTGACATGGACTAAATGGTCAGTTTCACCTAAATAGCAAGAGTTAGCTTTTCAGAGACCAAGTCATCGCTTGTGTGTGATCTGACACAATATCTAAGATATATCCTCCATATACCTTTGGATCTGAAGACCGCTAAGTACAACCTGTACAATAATTAAACACAATCATAGTTAACACGTATCGCAGATGGAGGATCACAAAAATCTTTCAAGAGGTTTGCATTTTTTGTGGGCATCAGTAAATATTTAGAAAATAGGCAAAAGCAGAGTCGGCAGCCAGATATTCACACACACACACGCTCTTGTTTTTCTATACTAACTGAGGACTTTGTATTGACTTTCAGTCATATTAGTAACTGAATTTATGCCTCACCCAGACAGTTTCCCTAACCCTAACCCTAACCAAAACAGAATTCCTCTAAATTAAACAAAGAGTGAGATGGACCTGCAAAAAATAAAACAAAACAAACAAAAAAAACGAGGACCCCCTGTAAAAGTGATCCTCCATATGAAGTACATGCATGTAGACACAAACAAAATACAGAGCAAAATGATTTTATTTATAAAGTGTTTTAAAACATCACGGTTTAGTTGCTGGATTCTTGCTGTTTTTCATTGACTGAAATCACTGAGTCATAATTCTCAGTATTGTCTCAGAGATATCAGACGCCGTGTCATTGGCAAAACTAAGTACTCTGGTGTTTCATCTCATTCACTGCTCCACCGCCCACAGCTCAGTCTGTGGGTTGTAGCCTGGCTCCTTCTGGCTCCTTTTGTTTTTTAGGAGGAAACCATCTAGAGCTCAGTCTTCATATCTCTGGCTGGTGTTTGAAGCTGGACTTTCTTTCTTTCTTTCTTTCTTCGTAGGACTCAAATTCTTGCAGGAGTGCATCAAAGTTGTTTTAAGTGGAGTTTCTGTGTTCTCAGTCGGATGGGTGTTTTGACCACAGTCTGCTTCTGCTTTCTTCTTGAGACATTTCTCCATAATGTTGGTCGAGTGGCTTCATCTAAGAGCATCATTATCTGTGTTAGCAGTTCCCCAGATCAGAACTGGAACGACATGTACATATGACTGGATTCAAATGATTTATTTATTTATTTTTTGTAAAGCGCCTTAAGGCAACATTCATTGTGAATTTGCTCTATATAAATAAACCGAACTGAACTGAATCAAAGTGAGGGCTTTGCTCCTCGAGGACTGCGGCTTGGTTGAGCCTCATTTACATCAGCATTCTGTTGCCTTTGTTGCGTTGGTTGATGTTTTTACTGTTTTGAATGATCAAAAAGGTTGTCAAATAGTCAGGTCAAATCTGAGTGCCATCACCGCCATATTTTTCTTGAGAAGTTTGCTTTGCAGCCCTTTGTGGAGAAGGGAGGCGTCTTTAAACAGCCGTTAGAGCGTGGATCCAAAAAAAAAACTCCAACACTGCAAAAACACTAAATCTTACCGTTACGACTGGCGTTTTAAATTTAATCATGCAAACATGAGAGTTCAGGTGCCCATTCCTGATTGGCTAGAAGAAAACGGCGTGGACGTCCGATTGGTGGCCTGCAGGAGGTGAGGATATAAAAGCTGCTGACGGCGACTTCCTGCCGTTCATCCTCAGCTCACCTCAAGCAGCCACCCTGTCTGTCTGGTCTGTTTAGAAGTTTGTAGGAGAGAGCTGCTGTTTGTGTTCACTTAGTTTTCTCATGGTTTTCTTCATTAATCAGGGAGGTAAGTTTTTGTCATTTGGTTTACTTACTTTCAAATATGTAAGTTTTGGTTACTATTCAGAGAGTCTCCTTTTCTTTAGTGTTTTTGGCACTATAGCTCACTCTGAAGCCATACACTCCACTTGTTGTGACATCTCCGTCAAAAATACGTCTTTTTAAAATAAATAACATCATAAAACATTCATGTTTGTGTGTGCCGGATGCTTGAGACCTGAAGAGGATGGATCCTTCATGTTGCGCCCTGATCACAACACTTACCCAGCATCTTTCAGCTAGTTTCTGTTGCAAATCTCTTAGTACACTTGAAATAGGACAAAACTAATTTACAAGCAAGTTTTTTAGCAAGATATTGGAGCTTGCTTTAAGTAAATAACTCCTTAAAATTGATGAAAAAGTTCCAGTTCCAATGGCAGATTGCGTCACTTATAACAAGACATATTATCTATGTTATAAGTGAAATAATCTGATTGAAACTAGAACTATTTCATCAATATTAAAGATTTATTGACTCAAATCAAGCTTTTATGTCTAAGTAACTTTTAAGTTTTGCCTTATTTCAAGTGTAATAAGATATTCGCACTAGAAGCTCGACCAAAATTACATGGCAAGATTTTGCAACGCTCACAAAATAACGACCACAGCAGGGCACCAAGAGGCAGAAATGTCCGAAAGCCGGGAGCAAAGATAAGAGCTGTTCCTCTGCAAAGACCAGATCTGAACCCAGGGTCTTCTTGCTGCAACGCACCTGAAAAAAGATCCCAGCACTTCACAAACAAAGAGGCCAAATCCAAGTCCAGTTACAGCAGAACAAGTTACAACCGTCCAATATGGTCTAGATGTCTGGTAGCGATGACTCGAGGTTGCACTCTTTGTACACAGCATGGCTTTTACACTGAGGTAACCACATCATCGGAACGGTGCTCTTAAGTTTTTCCACCTCTGTCTCTTCTTTCCCTCCCCCCCATTAAATTTCAAATGCGAGTTGAGGAAGTTAATAAATGAGAGGAGAAGGTGAACACTGCCAAGGAAAATGCAAGCCAGAGATGTTTTAGGAATCAGAATCTTCTTTGAATGCTCATACTGCTTATGTCAACTTTGTTTTTATGATTATCTTTCTGCTGTTGCACTTTGGGCATTATATCATTTGTGGATAACAGTTTTTAATTTTTTTTCACAGAGAGAATTACCATATATATGTATATATATATATATATATATATATATATATATATT
>CAEGAD010074535.1:0-12141 GCA_903067055.1 Poeciliopsis paucimaculata | reverse complement strand
TAAAGTATGATTGCGATCATTGGATCTTTAAGTGTTTCACATTTTCTCTTTTGTGATCTCGTAGGTTTCTTTTTCCAACAGAGAGCTGTGAAACAAAGCAGAACTAAAGAACTGTTCACCTTCGCCACATCCTGTCCTTGTCTAATGAAAAGTGTTGCTTTACATAATAGCGCTACAGCTTTCAGGCTCACTACTCTCTGATGGAAGAGGCTTTGGCTAATGGCTGCCATTGATCAAGTAACAGATCCGAAAATAACACAGGCCGAATTAAAGGACGCGAGTCAAACCTGGTGTCAGGTGATTTACCCGTTTGTAGACATGTGAGCACAGTAGGTCTGGTGTTTACCTTACAAACAAACAAAGAACTTTGCTTCCATGTATTTATTCATGTGAAGTCATTTTCTTTCTTGTTTTTTATGACAGAAACATCAAAACATAGCTCTGTTTTGTTTGTTTTTTTGTTGTTTTTTTTTTTTTAAAGGAGTCAGTATAAAACTGAAAAGACCCTCATTAACAATACTTTTTATCCCTTAATTTAACGTCCAACAGAATAAGGACACATCAAAACATTTAAATTGACGTCAAAACGTCAAACAGCTATTGCCACAGTCGTCTCAAGCATGTGTCGCATTTTCCCTTAAAATATTCAGGCAAAAATGAGTTTTATCAGTCATTTCACCAAGACTTAGCTATTCCCCTTAGTTATGCATGTTAAGTGTGACAGGGTGCCAAACTGTTTACTTTTAGATACACAAATTCAATTGAAGATTAAAGACTTACTATTAAAACACACACACACACAACAAATGAGTTTCTGACCTTTACTGACATCTTCAGTCAGGGCCCTGCCTGATGTACTCTGCTCTAGTCTCGTTGGCATTTCTCTCAAAAGTACGAAAAAGTAAAGGTCGTATGCTGATGACATGCTGGTTTCTTGATTGGGTGTCGTACGATGTTTAGCACTGGAATATTTTAATCTATTGGTCCCTTCGTCAGCAATTTGATCGAATGCCTTCACATTCTCCGTTACATTTCGAAGGATATAGTTTTCTTCTGGCCAGGACAGACTTCTAAATCCACTATGGCTGCTTGTGCTTAGCAGCAGCTTATTAATAACTGTATTAAAAAAAAACATATTGACTTGTTTGTATCCCATGTTCACAAACACAGTACCGTTTTGTGAACACGTGGGAAGTGTTTCACAGAAAAAAATCCAAAGAGCCAAAGAAATGATGTGGCCTGCATTGCTAATAGTAATTATCCTGGTCCCAGAGCACATCGGTTAACTAATCCCATTGTTTTCTAAACAGGAAATGATAATCTAATTAAACTGGGTTTGATGTTACTCTCTGATCCGTTTTAGCAGAACTTGTCACTAGCTTTGTCTTGTAATTTTCTCCTCCTTTAAGCTTTGTTGAACCAAACATAATTTTCACAATTTATCTGAGCAATTCATCTTTTTGGCTGTTGGAACTAACCAACTCTACATCTTATTATTATTATTATTATTATTTATTTATTTTTTTTGTATTCACTTTGAAAATTATTGATAGTAATAATTACTTCTTGCAAGTTTGAGAACCGTAGTTTAACAGATTTAGTTCAGGCTTGAAAATGTTTCTTTGACTCAATGTTAGTCATGAGAAGCTTAATAAGAAATCGGAGGACTTCAAATTATTACTCTCTAATTAGGTAACTATAACATTTATCCAAATGTTTTGGCAAATGTCAACTTGGATCTACTGGCATTTTACGGTGAATAATTTCTGCTTTGGTTCTTCACAAACCAATGTTTTGTTTTGTTTTGTTTTTTTTCCCCCACACAAACACAAGCAAACGTAAAACCACAAATCAAGCACAGCTTTTACCACAAACAGAAACACAGCAGACACATATATATTTTTTTGGTTTTTACCTACATGACATGCTGAAGAAGAGGAAGCGTCCGTAGCAGAGACAGAGACACTGACAGACACACTCTCCTCTGACCATCTTAAGCTACCTTTACTCCTCCTCATCCTCACCATTGTCCCCATCCATCACCTCCCTCCCCACGTTTCTTCCTCTCCTCACCTGCCCTCCCTTCTACTCCACTGAGTCAACGGTATCGTCTGTCATCTTCATGTAAACGACACCGGCGGCGGCGGCAGCAGCGTAGCGATCTACTCGGGTTAATGTTTCAAAAGGTCGGCTTTTCTCTACGCTGAACAGTGAAGGCCTCTCTGAATAACATGAGCTTCATCTCACTCATCGGGGTTCACCAGAAAACGACTGCATAATAATGTTAAGAGTACATCGTTTCTTTTTGTTTACAAAATTAAATTCAACCAGCTTAGAGTAAGAAATACAATGCATCAACATCACGATTCTACGCATCCTTGACAAACTCAGTGAGATTTCACAGTGGTACAATAAATGCACATCTTAGCAGATTTAAATGTTTAAAAAGTTTTACACAAATTAACATAGGAGCACAGAAAATATTGAGAACTGAGAAGTGATGGAAGATCATCTGTTTTTTTTTTTATTTGATCACCTTTGCTTTATGTCTTTCATTCGCAAAAAAAAAACTTTTACAGCTACATTTACCACACAATACTTCTGTTGTAAGTGATTTTATAAAGTCTTAGTCCCAACTACCAGTATTATTTTTCTTAATAATTGAATTATTTGAAGAAAAAAAAAAAGAAGATTCAAACTGGTTTACAGTCAAAAGCATCATATTCATTAAATACACTCAGTTTAACTTATATGCTATATGGCAAAGCCCTGACACATTCACGAAATTTTAAATTGCTTGCTTCATGAAGCAAACTGGTTTCTGGATACTTTTACGGAAGTGACCAGGTCCTTACTGGTTTTCTTGAATTACAAATCAGAAATGTAACCTTTAAGTTCCCTGGAAAGTACAGGCTTCAATATATTCTGCCATCTTTTTTTCCCCCCCTTAGTTTGAGCTAATTGTTTTATAACATGAAAGAAGAGGTCCTAGTTATTTAAGCAGATAAACTCATAAAGGACCAGCTGTAAATTAATTCAGATAATTAACATTTTTGTGGTATCTTATTTGGATAAATTAAAATAAAATCAAGATGTCCGTGTGGACATTTATTAAACTCCACTCATGAAGTAAACTCAGTGAAGACCCAAGGTCACGCTTGAACCCACCTCACCACCAGAGGGCGCAGCACACCTGTTTGGACAGCAAAGAAACATCTTTTTTTTTTTTTTTTTTTTTGCAACTCTCGTATTATAGCATTCATGCTTCGTCAATGAGTTTATGTCTTCTTTTTGCTTCCAGTGCAAAAATGCGGCTATAAAAATCAAACGTACACACATTGTGCTTTCTGTGTAGTGCGTACATGTGTAATTTCCATCGGCGGTCCCTGCCACTCGAGCCTCTTTGCGCCGCCGCCCCACGGTGTCATTAGGCGGATGAAAAGGCCCGGTCTCTAGCACCAGACCCAGGGGAGATCTCCTCAATGACTCATTCAAATTAAGAGGCTGGAGGGGGGCGGCGGGGGACACACACTGCTGCTGCTGCTGCTGCTGGGGAAATGAGTGGCAAGCTGTGAAAGTCACTGTCTTTCTCCGTCTCATTCTACTTGCCCCTCTCTCTCTCTCTTTGTGACTAACTCAGGCATGAATGGAGAGTTACTGCAGGACAAACTACGTATCTCACATGTTCATGCTATGCTAACGAAGTGTTTTAAAAATAGGACTTAACTCCAGCTCCAATGAATCCCTCATGACTGCCAGTATAACCAAACCTTGCACTTATGTTATCAATTGCACTCTGTTATGTCAATAATAATATAAAAAAAAAACATCAGCCAGAGTTTGTTAGACTTGGAGGTCACTGTTGCCTAACTCGGCTGCATTTTCACAGCCACTATCACAGGTTGCTCTGAACTGCTTACGTCAGCATTTGTGGCCCATTTGCTGAGGATGCTGTGTCATGATGCAGGCAGCAGTTAGGAGATGGTCTAGGAGTTTCACTGATCGATGCTTAAGGTCTCAGGATATTGCTGACAGCAAATAAAAGGGTCTTCAGCTGTTAAGTAAGAGAGATTTAACAGACTGAAGAACTTGTGTGTACTTGAAGGATAAAAGTCGAGTCATTTCCAGTGAAATGAGAGCCAGGTGAAAGAATCAGCATGAATCGGATTTTGAAATAAAGCTTTTTAGCTCTGGGTCTCCATGGCGACGTATCTTGAAGCCATAAAATCTTGCAACGACCAAAGCCACATAACTTCAGCATTTTAAGACCAAAGACTATAGCTATAGTTCATGCTAGCACGGAAATAATGGGCTATGCTTTTCTATGTAGGATAGAAAAGTTTCCCCTCTTTAGGGTAATAAAGTTGCAGTTTTAAAATGTATTTTTTATCAGAAAACCAAAATTTCAATGTGGCCCAACAATCAATAAGAGTCTAATGTTTCCTAACTTTGTTTTGTCCAGACTATGTATTCCAAGAAAGACATCCTTCCTGCAGAATGAGAAGTGCTCAAACAACAGTACATCTGGGCACCGGCAGCGAACCCATCTGAGTGCAAAGTGTATGTGTGGTGCAGAGAGGGGAGACCGCACCTCCATCCTGAGCGCCGAGTATGTTGAGGGCGAATAGCATGGCGTTGGAGAAGGTGGTGGCCTCCTCCTTGCTGGCAAAATTGAGGCCGTAGACCTGCCTGGCGTCCCTCCATTGGTGAAAGGTCGGTGTGGCTTGGTTGTACTTGAGGCCTTTCACTATAGAGTAGTTGATAACCACCTGCAGGAAAAAGACGAGGAGAGGAGTGGAAAGAAAGCTATTAATGAGCAACATTGGAGGAGTGGGGAGTTAAAAACAGAGAGTAAATAATCTGGCCTGAACAAGTTTCTAAAATAATTTCAATCTAAGACTGAAAGAGTCCAGAGCCAAAAAGTCTGATGAAAATAAAAATGATGGACTCCACCAGTGCAGAAAAGATACAACAATGTGGATCGATGTACTTTTTCCTTCTTTACAAACACATGTAAATATGCGTCTACGCATCTACAATACAAATATCTACATCGCAGCGATTCAGAGGACTCTCTCGGTGTGAGTCCAGGACGGTCTAAATGTGTTGCATTCCTCCCGCAGCGTCGGAAGCGTCACTCCCCGGGTTACCTGCTGGTCTTGCAGCTTGACGCCCACCACTCTGAAGGTGTTGCTGGCAGTGTTGTGGTAGATGTTGATGCGGCTGAAGCCCTGCTGGCCCGGCTTGATGGGGACCCACTTCTTGCTGGTGTCGTCGTAGACCATGACAGAGGCCCGCGCCTGGCAGATACTCTGCTCACTGGCAAGGACAAAGGGACGGAGAGAGGAACGAAAGGCTTAGGAATATTCAAGTGCTTCTCTTATTAATATGCATGAGGCTGAATCTAATTCTGGAAGATTCAGACTTTTCAAGGTCTATTTTTTTGGCCCAATGTCGTCATAGGGGTTATAAGTTGTAGGGTATCTGCCATGAGTGTAATGATGCAAAGGGCAACACTTCCTAGTGATATTTGTAAGCAAATACAACAGCATCCAATGCTACTAATAGAGATTTGATATTTCAATTTTGAAATAAAAGGGGATGTCCTAATCTGTTCCTACCAGAAACTGCATTTTTCTAAAAGAAGTTTAGTTTTAAAAAGTTGGTCATAACTGTTTGTCTATATTACGTATTACTTGTAAGTAATAAGTATTATTGTTGAAGCCAATAATTAAATATCCACACGTATCAAATATGTTGGAGAAATGAACAGGTTCTTGAAAGGTGTCGTAATTGTTTCACATAATTAAAAGAAAAGCATAAAACAAAACTAAAGTACTCATTCTCTCAGTGCCTTTGTTTCTTCCAGACAGAACATCTGCTAAGCAGACATATCAGGGGGATTGGGTCAAACTCAGTCACATGCCTGATTTAAAAACTCTTATTTTGACTGTAGGATTTAGTCTCATCTCGTCTCCACTGCCGAGAGCAGATTTAAAGTCTGTTACGGTTAAAGCTACCAAATAAATAAATAAATAAAAAAAAGCTGAAGCCCATAGTTTTCTAGTAGAGAGGGAGGACAAAAGCAAAAGTTGTTGGCTTCATAAACCTGTAGCCTATGGTAAAACTGTATGGAATAAATGTGGGATAGTGCGTGCCAACAGATTAGTAATAACCACACTTATTTACTTATATCACTATCGCTATATTAGTATCTTTTTCATATCTCTGTGTTTCCACAATAAAAAACATTTCACTAAAAACTATAAAGCAGGTTTGAGGCTACCTAAATGGTCCAAAGTTTAGATCAGGACTGCATTCTGGTTCTTAAAATGCCAAAAAAAAAGTTTAAAAAGTACAACAAAAATGGCCGCTTACAGCTTATTTTCTCCATAAAATGTGAATACGTCAAAAACAGTTCTTATAAATACATAAAGCCAGCTAAATATCTGTTAAACATCTGGTAACAGTCATTATACTGCTTAGTAGATGAGTAGGTATCACTACAAGGGGGCGCCTATTCCTTTTGTTGTACTATTGTGCAGAGCGAGAACTCGTCTACAAGTTGTTGTATAGGAGATCATCGGTTACTTTTCTCATGCAAGAGACTATAATGTTAGTACTGTGGAGCTCTGGCTTTCCATGGATGGAGTGAAAGTGTGGAATACTATAACAGTGCGTCCTGCTGTTTTGGGTTAGAGTGGCTAACCACCATTGCTAACTGCTTCTCCAATCTGAGCCTAGTTCATTGGATTACTTGCAATACTGCGAGCAATGATTGAATGTTTCTGCCACTCATAGGTCAGAGAGGTTTGGCTTTAGTAAATTGAAATTAAAATGTTGGACCACTTTCAGTAGTCATGAGGCTGTGCGTGATTTATGGGCGCGACTTCTGCCAGAACCGCCATTTGCAGCAACAGCTGCTCCTCGAGATTCTGGCTGTGATGGACTAAATAATCCCAGATATTTTATTTTGTCTTGTATATAAAGTTTGCTGCCTGAATCATAATGATAAAGACTCAGATCATGAACTTTATTATTATGTTTTTTAATTCAAATGAAAAATAAAATTCACATCACACCAAGCTAATAATGTGTACTTCTGGTGTTTTATACTGTCGGCACAAACCTGCAGCTCAGATCTCTGACCTTCTTCTCTGCTTTTCTCTTTATTACTGTCAGTTCTTCAGAGAAACGAGCAGCGCTGCGAGTTCATGGTCATTCCAGTACAAAACTTAACGGTCGTGTCCCTGTTGCTCCCCGTGATTAAACTCACAATTACAATAATCTGTACTGAGCAGCTCTCTGATAGCAGACGGTCTATCTGTGAACAAGTTGAACTAAATATTGCATTATAACCGAAAAGAGAGATGTAACTTCTATCGTGATTATATATTAGCAAAACAACCCTACAAATTACAATGAAATACTGCTACTTCCGGTGGGCGCCGGAAGTAAAGACCCATAATCGTTTCCCCAGTGAGTCTCCCAGGAATAAGGTGGATAGAGTCTGCTTTTTAACATGTATCTCCCAATAAATCTGTAATCAAATCTGTTCAATCAAATAGTGAATGCAGTGAAATTAAAGGTCTGGTTTTTAAACGGCTTTACTGGACTCAATCTGGAAGTTGCTTCATGACTAAAAAGAAAGCACAAGCTTTAAATTGAGAAGAGATAATTTGGTTTCCATGTCTAAATGACAAGTAGAGCAGCTGAGAAACACACAGAACCAGAATCAAGCACAGCTCGACGTCTCCTCGTCAGTGCGCTCCAGATCGGCTCCAGCAGGGCAATGGTGTGTTTAATTTATTTTGGTTAAGTCGCCGAGTCCATTCATTTTTTAAACGCCGTTCGAGGCAGCTGGTTCCAAAAATAAAATAAAAAAAAAAAGTAGGCACTGCAGGCCCGGAAGCATGAATAAATGAGGTTCTTGTGCTAAAAGAGACTGGAGGTGAAGAAAAAATAGAGACGAAGCAAAACAAGAGAGTTTGATTCTGACTGACAGCTACAAACACAAACAGGAACGCTTCGTATATTGCTATACGGGTGCAGAGCATGAATTATGAACTAAATACTTATGAATTTACCATGACGCCGCACATTTGTGCACTCGCACATGCATGTGAACTCAAGGCCCGGCGAGAATAAACGCCATCATCTGAGATCAATCCGCTGCCAAATGGTGCAACAGTACAATCGAGCCTACTGGGACAGAATCCTTTCCTCCAGTCAGACAGTCAAAAAATAAATAAATAAAATCAAATCTCCTCTGCATAACAACAGTTTTGAGCGAGCGTGTTATTTTCCGGTCTGGATTAAAACGTAATCTGCTTCCTCTGAGAGTCTGAACGCCATAACCTTGAGGGCAGAGACGACGATGGCACCCGCAGTCACAAAACGATGAAAACAGAAAGCAGCTCTACCGGGGAACACGTTTACGGTGTCTAATGCTCAAATCGCTTTCAGATGATGCCGATATAGTAAATGCACTCCAAAGGGAAAACGTGGCAATCGATCTCCAACATGCAGCGTCGCTCGAACGGGAACACGAGGAAGGAATTTCAGCATGCTCCACTAAATGCACTGACCTGAATGTAAAATTGACCCACATTCTTTAAATATTTGATTGTTTCAAGACAACATAAGAAGTTTTTTTTTAATAGCAATTGTTTACTTATAATTATGTGAAAGTTTAGGCAATGCTGTGTAGATTTTACATAACCAGAGAATAAAAAAATACAGCTAAATTCATCATACTGTTGATTCTGAAAGGCGTTCAAAGGTTTTGCGCGTTTTCTTCCACTCAAAATTAAATACTTACTTTTCACTAAGTATTTAATGAGAAAATAAAATCAATATTTGAATCTGAACTCGTTTTAATGAACCGACAGATTTTTTTTAAAGCATGAAACAAGTCCACCCGCTGCTCTAGAAGTCTGCAGTTTGGTTAATGAGGGCTTGCGATGATAAATATATGAATTATTCATTCAGATTGCTGAATTTTAAACGATTCCTTAAGTTCGCACATCATTTTCAAGCAGAAGCGGAAAGATTATTACAAACATACACACACACACGCACACGCACACACACACACACACAACAGGTCAACTGAGGTTCTGTTCTCCTCGTTTCAGGGGATTCCAGGTGTTCTGTCAAAAACTTTTTACTGTTTTACACCAATTATTCCTGCTAATAGCAAAACATGCTGGTAAAAAATTTATTTATTTTTACCCCTCACTCAGTCTCTGATTATGCCACCTGGTCCTGTCACATTTGTTCATGTCAAAACATTAGCTTCTTCTCTGTCTCTTATTTTTGGCACTTCCTGTCAGGTTGCAGTAAAAATGTCCTCTTCCGGCATCGTCTCCTGATTTGAAATGAGCAGCGCAGCCTTGAGCTGTCAGACTAATACGCTGTCGATTCACGGAAATCACAGGAATGAAAAACAAAAATGAAGACGTAATTAAAACCTGCATGCATTCAAAAAGAAAAAAAAAAGAAAGAAAACCCTGAAGCAGGAGATATAAGTAGCACTTTGATCTTCTCTTCTGTGAATGATTAGGCGGAATTTGAAATTCCCCACCATATCTGGTTGGGAATGGTCCAACTGGAGGCTGATTCTTCTTTCATGCCTGCTTAGTTTAGAAAATGAGTGAAATCTCACTCATCTGTGAATTGTTTTGAAGCTGAGACCAGTTCTGTTCAATTTTTAATTTTTTTTCACTATGTAGTCTTGGCTCATACAACTATGGCAACTTGCAAAAGTATTTATACCTTCAAAAATGCTAAAATAAGGGAGTTTGTATGGCAGTAGTGTGACTGTGAAGTGAAAGGAAAACTACGCTTTAATAAAATCTGAAAAGTGAGTCACTCAATCGGGTGTTGTGAGTAGCATCAGGCCTATGCATTTGTCAGTCATGTTTCTTGCAGTAATCTGAGGCTCGCCCATCCACCAGAGGATAGCCTCTTGCAGCAGATTTTACAGCGCACTGCCCTGCAGACATCATGGCATCAAAGCCATTCTGTTGTTGCTCCACTTTCCAAGGGACATAGTGCTCAAGGCGAGCGGCGAGCAAACAAAGACGAATTGGACTAAAATAGCAGCGCACACCGCTGTATGCTGATTCCTGGCTGAGAACATTGGTTTGTTCTCAGCCAAGTTGAGATGCATATCTATGCACTCCGGTTCTGGTGCATTAGGACTGACAAAGCATAGAAAAGCTAGTAGTTGTCGTTAGCTTAGCTGCGAGTTGAAACAAACTTCCAGACTAAGATAAAAATAGAGACTGAATAATGATTCAAGAAGTAATAATGTAATCTCCAAGATTCCAAGTATGTAGCGGGTTGATACCTGAAAGGACTTTCCTTGTAAAACATGGCAAATACAGTTTTAAAGTTTGCAACTTTATTTGAGTCTAGAAGACACAGAAGTGTGCTACCTGCAAATTAAGATAAAAATAAGATTAAGATTTAAGATGAAAACAAAGCAAATTTTAAAGGACAAAATTTTTTCCAATGTGGTTGTGCTTTTTCTTTTTCTTTGATGTCATCCAAAACGATTGGCTGTTGCCTGATGTTGCAGCCGTTAGCTAAGCTAAAGAAATCAGTGCTGTGTTTCTTTAGATGAGAGAGGAAACACAAAACTAAACAAAATTAAAAGCATGAAAAAAAAAGAGTAAATACGTCCTTCAACAAAACCTAAAGTATGAGTCACTGGCTCAAACAAACCCACCGAGTCATTGTCTACAAAACAGAGCAGCAGTTCGGTAGAAGTGACGCGACCTTTGCAAATACAAAATATTCACAGCCATTGTGAACTGCAAAAACTCAAAGGTGAAGCGTCGGAGCTTCAAATCTATCTGTTCCAAAAGCAGAGAGTTAGTTGTTTTATGTGTGAACTGAAGCTATGAAGCCTTCAGCTGAGTGAAGCTGTTGGAGCGATCGGCCCAGTGAGTCACTGCAGCCACACTGTTGCTGTAGTTAATGAGTCTTCCACGGCTCAAAACAAACTTATGCTGCACGATTATGTGGAGGCCTGCGTAGTTGTGTGATTCATAGACTTTGACCCATTTCACACAAACAGAAAATCAAAAAGATCCCCATCTGAAACAAAATGGACTTTCAAATAGATTGTCAATTCTATACACAAGCATTGAAAGCACTGTGCAGATGTATTGAAGGGTAACATGAAAGTTCAATCACCTTGATCAGTTTCCTCTCATTCTCAATTCATTGGGTTTAATATGATGCCAAGCCACCCTTTAAGAGATCCAAACGTTTTCACTTTCCATAGAGAGTGTGTTTCTGGAAGGTTCTGAACATCCTTCCAGAAGAGCATTTCTGAGGTCAAACTCTGATGTTGGACTAGAAGGCATGTCCCATAGTGTCTCCTTTAATTCACTCCAAAGGAATCTCCTGCTGAACTTCACTTCAGTGAACATTCAAGAGTTTAATCCTGAAGTCGGACTCAACAGATTCGGAGAAGTCGGGATGTCAGCATGGCCAACAAGTTGCCATTGTTTGCAGAACTTTTTACAGACATTGTTTTAAGTTTCACTTCCCATAAGAAAACACCACTTTAAATTTCTACTGTCAATGCGAGGAGCGGCCATATTGAAACATAAAGCCGGGCCTTGCAGATCGCAACTGGGGGCCGTCAGAGTTTGTTGCAACTTCCGAGTGAGAGGTAGGAAGTTGGAATTTCCGAGTTCCGATTCTAGTGATATCGCAAGACCACCAGTACAGCAATAATAATGGACACAAGCATAATGGAAACAAACACCTGAGAATTGTGTCACTTTATGTTAGGGTAGACACCTATTAAACACAAATTAAACAAATACAGGAAAGACAAGAGAGTTAGATTCTTTTTCTTACTCGCGAGGAGAACAGACAGAGATGTGCTTTCAGTTACAAATCTCCTACTGCTCTGAAAACACATTTGCCTGGTCCTCTCTTTTTATTGCTTTTAGAATCCCTGTCACAAAGAGTGCTGCAACTCTAAAGGGAGGGGTTTACACTTCATCAGGCAGTTGCAGCACCTATCACAATCACTAACTCAAACAAAAGGTATCACACTACATTGTCTCTTTAGGAAGTTGTAAATCTTCATGGTGGTATTGTAACAACCATCTGACA